>JAJPUD010004777.1:64502-94014 GCA_023553655.1 Myrmecobius fasciatus | reverse complement strand
AGGTTTATTGTAATAATCAAATGAGATATTTGCAAAGCCCTTAGCAAGACTGGCACTATATAAATGATGGTTATCATTATCATTATCATTATTATCACTACACCCTCCAGACTCTTCAATCCCAAACCACCATCTTGCTGCTCCCTAAGTATCCCTGAGTCTTGCCACCTTTCCTGAAACTGAACTGTCTTATAAATATTTTGTTTCCCCCAATTAGAGTGTGAGTTCCTTGAGAGCAACGGATTGTCTAATTTTCTTCTACTTATTTCTAATGCTTACTAAATACTTAATAAGTTTTTTTTCTTTCTCTCATTCTTTCAGGAATAGAAGCAAATCTCTATATTCTTCACTCACATCCCAGACCTCATTTTTTAGGGGAAAATGCCAAAGTCCCAAACCAAATCAAATGACCAGGATGATGAATTCACTACAGCACCCCAGCCCACTCTCTTAGTCTGGCTTATTTAGTCTTTCTTCCCTCCTCTCTTGGTCTCTCCATTCCCATGCCTCTCCATTAGGAGGACTGAAAACCCTTCACCTGTTGGGCTGGATCACTGATGACTGAGAAGGCTGCTTCTCCTTTCCCTCAACAAGAGATGGCATTCCAGTCAGCTCCTCATAGGCAGGGGCGACACACAGCTTCTTCCAGAGACAATACCCCATGATCCCAATCAGAACCAGCACCAGCAGCCCTGCGATCACTCCTCCGGCCACTATGGTTACCTGTTCTGGGGCCACAAAGAATCAGGCAGCATTCACTTTTAAGTAAGAGCAACCAGCTTTGAAGTCCCATTTCCTTAAGTTCAAATATTGCCCCTTTATTCCGTTTCATCCCAGAGGATCTTTTCTAACACTTTCTCCCATATCTCAACCACCCAGCCTTGCCTGGCCACCAAACTACTAAGCAAGGGACAGGATTTCGAGTTGTAAAGGAAAAAAAAATCAAACAAGATTCTCAAAAAAACTGTCTTCAAATGCCCTTAACATTGCCTTCTGAGTCATAGGAAACAGGAAATGTGGTTATGTTTTTTTTTGGGGGGACAGAGGGAGAGAAAAAGGAAGGGGGCCAAGAACACACATAGTCAGTGACTGGATTTTAAAGGAATAAGAATCCAGGCAAAACATCCTTGTCTATGGGTCTCTTTCCCTTTGAGGGTCTCTTTCCCTTCATGGGGAAGTTTGTTCCAAGGTCTCAGCACAATGCCTGGTACTATATGATTCCTGGTGATTATGAGAGGCACTATGGATAGTGGATGGAGAGGCTGATCTTGGAACCAAATCCTGAGTTCATATCTTCCCTATAATACATACTGGTTAGACAAGAAATTAATGCCCCAGTTACAAATAAATGGCCCTTATTTCCAGGTACTTGGAGTAGGTCCTGAATTTACAAATAATAAGAAAAAAATCGATCTATGCATAAGCAATTACAGCAAACATTTATCAATCCAGGTGGTACAGTGGATTTAGTGCTTAGAGTTATGAAAAATCAAACTAAAATCCTGCATCAGACATTTACTATGTACTCCCGGCCAAGTCACTTAATTTCTCAGCCTTGATTTCCTCATCTATAAAACAAAGATAAGGGTTCTTGTGAGGATAGCCTATGTAAAACATTTTGCAAACCCTAAATCGCTTTCAAATTGCTAGTAATTAAGTGCCTACTAAGTGCAAAACATTCTACTAGGTGCTGACATTACAAAAATACATGGGACATAGGATGACCTCTCTGTATGTAGTTCATTCCTGGCTCAGAAAGAGCTATGAAAATGAACTTGGATTTAACTGTCTTTTTGTTTTTATAGGCACACCCACCAATCAAAATACCCCTTCCTTTTCCTTTTCCAGACTTAGAACTTCCCTTTAATTTTCAGCCCAGAGCACTTCTCTCCAGGGTTTAAATCAGAAGCTTCTCCCAAAGGTCTCAAACCACCTTAGAAAGAAAGAAATATAAGACAATTTGCAAAGGAAGGAAGACTGAATTTAGATTCTGAACAGGTGGGTTCAAGTCAGAGTTTCATTCCATCCTCTCCACATTATCTTGATCCCTTTAGAGTTTCAACAGTCAAAAAGGAGGTTATTTGTTTACTTACATCACAGAGCTGTAGGAATGAAACTTTTTAATTTCTGTAAAGGCCTATAAAAATGACAGCTACTCCACACACAGTTGAAGAACACTATAGACAAATAAGCATTTACACATTTCCTATTTCCTTAACACAAACTGTTTCCCTGGGTGGGTGGCAGTGTCTAACACTGGCAGTCTTGGAGACTTTGGATATGACTAAAACTTGTCCTTTCTGGATCCCCGTCACACACACACACACACACACACTCTCTCTCTCTCTCTCTCTCTCTCTCTCTCTCTCTCTCTCTCTCTCTCTCTCTCTCTCTCTCTCTCTCCCCTAGTCCTAGGACCAGACCAAAGGAATCATTTCTTGGGAAGGGGCTGATTTCTACTTCTTAGACAGCCGCACTGTAAAAAAACCACTACCCCTTACCCCAAAACATCTGCCCCTCCTGCCTAGGGCAATAATGTCAAACTCTCACTGGAGTGATTCCAATTAGGATCTGGAATACTTGGTATCCAAGAAATCTTAGATAGATGGCCCAGTGGACAGAGCACTGGACCTGGAGTCAAGAAGACTTGAATTTAAATCTTCCCTTAGACACTTACTAGCAGTGTGACCCTTCTGCCTCAGTTTCCTCAACTGACCTTGTACAGCCCTCCCTCAGTTAAATTCAATTCACTTGCATGTCATGGCATCCCTTCCATGATGCCATGGTCCTCTATAGCAGCAATAAATGAGGTCATATTTGTAATGCTTTTAGCCCAGGGCCCAGCACATAGTAGGGCTTAATAATTGCTTATTTTCTTCCTCACCCTCCCTCAAAGTGTTTCTGACCTCTACAGCAGCAATAAGTGAGGTCATATTTGTAAAGCTCTTAGCCCAGTGCCCAGCACATAGTAGGGTTTAACAAATGCTTATTTTCTTCCTTATCCTCTCTCAAAATGGATCTGACCGGGAGAAATAAGGAAGGTCAACTTGTTGAGACACTTTATCTAGTTGGGCTCCCTGTAGGAATAGGAGAGTCCCCAAACCCCTCTTCTTTTTCTTACTCGCTAGTCCAGCGGCAGGGTAGTGGAAATCTGCTGAATCCTGCCGAGTCCCCTCCTTACAAGAGAGATGGGTGAGCTCAGAAAACAACTTTTCTTTCGGCCAGACCCCCTTCCCAGTTTCCTGCCAGGCCGCCCTTCCCAGCTGCTGCTCTCCCACAGGCACCTTTGGGCGACCCTGGACACGCACCCCAAGGCCAAGCAGGCCCAGGGTCCTTGGGGGGGGAGGGGAGGCAGGGAGTGGGACTGGGCGCTCCTCCAGCAAACCTGCAGAATCCACTGAGGGCAAAGCCGTGGGCTTCCAGAAAAGTGTCCTTCACCCAACCAAGCAAAGTGGGGGAAACCCAGTAAGGGTCCTTGTCCACCCGCTTGCTCGAAAGCATCCCCAGATGGCCGCGCCTCCTGGTTTGGGCACTTACCAGGCATGAGTCTGGGGAACAGCCGGGGTGTCCCAGAGGCGGCCGGGGGCACAGGAACCTGACTCCCGCTCCCCACCTCAGCGGGGCAGAGGAGATGGCGCAGGGGTGGCCTCTGGGTTCCCCTAGCTCTGGCTAGGGCAGAAGCACCAGGGGGAGACCACACACACACACACACACACACACACACGTGGATGTCCCGGACCCCCGGCCGCTCGCTGACTTGAGACGAGGGAGCGCCAGATCCGGGCTCCAGCTCCACCTCCTGCTCTGGCTCTGGCTCCGGCTCGGTGCTGAATCTCCACCCCTTCTGAGCGGACTTGGGGAGCGCCCGGGGATTTAAAGGCTGAGCTGGCTAGAGCGCCTTGGGGAAGGGGGGAAAAGGGCGGGCCCGCGCTCCCTCCTTCCTTCACTCCTTCCTTCCCCCACCCCGCGCCCCAGGAGCCGGGCCGGGGTGCAGCTGCCTCCCTGTCCCTCGATGTGCCTTGTTCACTCTGCTAGTTGGTGGCTGTCGGGGACAATGAGTCGGTGGCAGGTGTCTGTCTGGTGGCCACCGGCTCCACCCTGATATTGCTGGAAAAGGGCCCAAGTACAGAGTGCTGCCTGCCAGGGACCAAACAGTGGGAGTGGATGAAGACGTATCCCAAGGAAATCGCCAAGGAGGGAGAAGGACTCCCATGTGCAAAAATCTTTGTGGCAGCGCTTTTTGTGAGACAAAAAATTGGAAAATGAATAGATGTCTGTCAGCTGGAGAATGATTTAATAAGTTATGGTATGTGATAGTAATGGGATATTATTGTTCTATTAAAAAATGATGAACAATCTTATTTAAAAAGACCTGGAAAGATTCACACGAACTGATGCACTAAGAGAAACAAGCAGAACCAGGAACAAATTGTACACAGTAACACTAAGATTGTGCAGGCTTAATGAAAATGGAATTGCCATAACCAATCTAGTAAATGACTGTTTTTGCCAGACCAAAATTATATCCTAGGGGTACTAATAGTCCTAATACCCTTAAGTAATGGGGTACTATTACCCCTAAATAATGGGGTACTAATGGACATGTTGGAGGAAACAGTTTAACTCTTGATATGAATCTCTAAATATTAGGGATGCCTCCCAACAACTTAGTTTCCCTCAATAACTTATTATGACATCTCATCTAAAAATTATGTAAATATTTCTTGTATATATTTCTGTAACTATTGTGTCAGAGAATTCTTCCTGACACTCTCACTTGCCTGATGTGGTGCTCCCACTTGGAACTGGGAACTTCAATATCTTGCAGAAAATAACCCACAAGCAGCCACCTACTTCTCTTTTGAGCACATGGGTTCATAAAGCTTCAAAGTATCAGTTTTATTTGGAAGTAAAGGATACAAAATTTTCTTTAAAAAAAAAAAGAGTAAAGCATATCAAAGCAATTGAGAAATTCCCCCTTGGAAAAGACCAGTGCTCTCCTTTGGGAATTATTCTCTTATGACTCACATTATTATTCTTGATGGGGCTCCAGAAAGGGGAAAGAACTTAGAGTTCACTCCCCTGAGTCATTGCTCTGCTATTGAGTTCATTCTTCACTCTCCAATATTCAATTTCTCTTCTATACCATGTTGTTCTTTCCCTAGCCTTTTATCTTCATATGATAGTGCCAGCCTTTAGATAACTGAATTAGAAAGAGATTATAATGGAGTTCTAACAAACCATGTTAAAAATGAGCACTTCCATAGGTCAGAATATTCCCAGACTTGCTGAAACTTTTAGGATTGAACACCTGGTTTTCACAGCTCCATCTTTAATACAAAAGGTCTCTTCAGATGGCTAAGAAACCATCTTTCTTTCACTCTTTGCCTCTCACTTCTTAATGGCTTGTATACAGTTTGTAACTAATCATTGACTTCCTCCTCCTAGAACTACAACTATTGCTTCCTGCCCCAGTCAGCACTCAAAAAAGCCTTGTTCCCTTGCCCCTTACATTTCCAATCTCTCATCCTGCCAGGGTCCAGGTTTTGTAGTTACCTGGCCTGCTACTTATAGCTCTCCAAAAACAAGAAAAGAAGGTAGAGATAGTTCCTCCTAGCTCAGACATTAAGGCTCAGGGAGAACAGTTTATATAGAGGGAAAGGAATCTGTAAATGAGAGAGAGACAGATTTTATAATCCCTCTTACATTTGTATCTACAACATTATGAGTAGGTATAACCCAACTTCTTGGGAATAAGTTCTGTAAGTCAGCCGTTCCATTTGTAAAATGAGACTTGCTTTAGATTTCAATTTATCCCTACTCCCAAAAAGACTCTTTATCCTATTCTAACAGATTTCTGGGATAGAATTAGTTGATCATGCCAGTGACTTGAGTGAGAAAGTTTTATCTATATACCACCTTCACACCTGGACTATCACAATAGCTTGCTAACTTGGAACTTGTTTCCCTGCTAATAACTTCTCCCCCATATTAACTATATTGGGGGGGGGAGCAAGAAAAAAGTATGCCTCACTTTGTACTCAGAGTTAGTTCATTAGTCTTTCTCTGGAGGTAAATAGCATCTTTCATCATGGGTTCAAATCATTATCTTGATCAGAATAGCTAAGTCTTTTATAGTTGATCAACTGTTTATTGCTGTTCCTGAATACAATGTTCTTCTGGTTCTGCTCACTTTACCTCAGATAAGTCTTTCCAGATTTTTCCTGAAATCATTTTGCTCCTTATTTATTATAGCACAATAATATATTTTTACAATCAAATGTCACAATTTATTCATCCATTCCCCACTTAATGGGTATTCTCTCAATTTCCAATTCTTTGCCTCTACAGAAGAAGCGTTATAAATATTTTTGTACATATAAGACCTTTTCCTTTTTCTTTGGATACAGTTCTAGTGGTAATATTGTTGGGTCAAGGTTATACACAGTTTTATAGTCCTTTGGGCATAGTTCCAAATTGTTCCTCAGAATAACTGGACCAGTTCACAACTCTACCAACAATGCATTAGCATCCCTATTCTTTCACATCCCTTGCAGCATTTGCCATTTTACTTTCCCGTCATGCTAGCCAATTTGATAGGATAGTACTTTGGAGTTGTTTTAATTTGCATTATTAGTAATTTAGAGCATTTTGTCTTGTAACTATTACTAATTTTGATTTTTTTCTTCTGAAAATAGCCTGGTCATATCATTTCACTATTTATGAATTGGAGAATGGCTCTTATTATAAATTTGACTCCATTCTCTCTAAATTTGAGAAATGAGATCTTTATCAGAGAAATCAAATCTTTCTGTAAATTTTTCTTCAGCTTCCTTTTCTCCTAATTTTTGCTGCATTAGTTTTATTTGTGCACAAACATTTTTTGTTGTTAAACATGGTAGAAATATATGTTAAATCCAATATATGCATTCATATTTATACAATTATCGTGCTGCACTAGAAAAAAGAAAAGCAAAATAAAATACAAGCAAACAACAACAAAAAGAGTGAAAATGCTATGTTGTGAACTACACTCATTTTCCATAGGCTGTCCTGTGGGTGTAGATGGCTCTCTTCACTGAACAATTGGAACTGGTTTGAATCATCTCATTGTTGAAGAAAGTCATATCCATCAGAATTGATAATCATATAGTCTTGTTGTTGCCGTGCATAATGATCTCCTGGTTCTGCTCATTTCATCAGTTCATGCAAGTATCTCCAGGCCTTTCTGAAATCATCCTGTTGGTTGTTTCAATATTCCATAATATTCCATAAATTCATATGCCATAATTTATTCAGCCATTCTCCCATTGATGGGCATCCATTCAGTTTCCAGTTTCTTGCCACTATAAAAAGGGCTGCCGCAAACATTTTTGCACATGTGGGTCCTTTTCCCTCCTTTAAGATCTCTTTGGATTATAAGCCCAGTAGAAACACTGCTGGATTAAAGAGTATGCACAGTTTGATAGTTTTTTGAGCATAGTTCCAAATTGTTCTCCAGAATAGTTGGATCTGTTCACAGTTCCACCAACAATGTATTAGTGTCCCACTTTTCCCACATCCCCTCCAACATTCGTCATTATCTTTTCCTGTCATCTTAGCCAATCTGACAGGTGTAATAGTATCGCAGAATTGTTTTAATTTTGTGCAAAAACTTTAAAATAATTTTAGTTTAATATTTTACTTCACATGATTTTTTCTGTCTATTCTTTGATTATAAACTCTTCCCTTATCCATAGATCTGATAGGCAAATTTTCCTATGCTTTCCTAATTTATTTATGATATCATCCTTTCTGTCTAAATCATGTAGTCTCTTTGATCTTTTTTTTTTTTTGAGACAATTCCAAAAGTTTTTTTTTTGCTCTTTTTTTCTTTATTAAAGCTTTTTATTTGCAAAACATATGTATGGGTAATTCTTCAATACTGACCCTTACAGAGCTTTCCATTACAAATTTTTCCCTCCTAGTCCCCACCCCTCCCCTAGATGGCAGGAAGTTCACTACATGTTAATTATGTTAAAATCCTTGATAAATTGAATATATGTATACATATTTCCACACTTAACTTGTTGTGCAAGAAAAATTTATCTACAAGAAAAAAAATCTGAGAAAGGAAACACAATGCAAGCAAACATCAATAGAGAGCATGAAAATGTTACGTTGTGGTCCACATTTCACATCCCTCTCTCTGGGTGTATATGGCTTTCTTCACTGAACAATTGGAACTGGTTTGAAACATTTCACTGTTGAAGAGAACCATGTCCATCAGAAATGATCATCATATAGTCTTGTTGTTGCCATGTATAATGATCTCCTGGTTCTGCTCATTTCACTCAGCATCAGTTCATGCAAGTCTCTCCAGGCCTCATCCTGCTGGTCGTTTCTTACAGAACAATAATATTCCATGACAGTCAGATACCATAATGTATTCAGCCATTCTCCAATTGATGTACAAAAACTTTTTAAATTAACATAATCAAAATTATCTATCTGGTGTTCAATTAAGAGTTCCAGTTCTTCTTTAGACACAAAATTCCTTCCTTCTCCACAGGTCTGAGAGGTAAACTATGTTCCTCTAATTTGCTCATAATATCACTCTTTATATCTAAATCATGAACCTATTTAGATCTTATCTTGGTATGTGGTATTAGGTGAGCCACTTTGATCTTACCTTGAGTGTGTGAGATACTGTCCTATTTCTAGTTTCTGCTGAATTGTTTTCCAGTTTTCTCTGCTATTTTTTTGTCAAATGGTGAATTCTTACCCTCCCAAACTTAGATCATTGGGTTTATCAAACACTAGATTATTATGGTCATTTACTATTGTGTATCTAATGTATTCCACTGATTCATCACTATTTCTTAACCAGCACCAGACTGTTTTGATGGGTTAACACTTTTTAATATAGTTTAATTCTGGATCTGTTAGGCCACATTCCTTTATATGTTTTTCATTGATCTTTACACATTCTTGACCTTTTGTTCTCCCAGGTGTCTTTTGTTATTTTTTTCCCTAGATCTGTAATTCTTTGGTAGTTTGAGCAGTATGGCACTGAATGAGTAAATTAATTTAGGTAGAGTTGTCATTTTTATTATATTGGCTCAGCCTATCTACATGCAATTACTATTATGCTGATTGTTTAGAACTGTCATTATTGTGTGAAAATGTTTTACAATTGCTTTCACATAGTTCTTTGGTTTATCTTGGTAAGTGTACTCCCAAGTATTTTAAATTGTTTGCTGTTATTTTAAGTGGGATTTTTATTTCTATTCTATTCCTATTTTTTTCCTTATTGTTAATATATACAAATGATAGTGATTTATGTGGATTAATTTTATAAATGTTCTACAACTTTGCTAAAGTTGTTAATTGTTTCAACTACTTTTTTTTAGTTGATTCTCTAGGGTTCCCTAAGTATACCATTTTATGATCTATAGTGAGTGATTCCTCATTGCTTATGCTTATTCTTCAATTTCTTTTTTTTTTTTGGCCTTATTGCTTAGTTAGCATTTCCAATACAATATGAATAATAGTGATAATAATGGACATCCTTGCTTCTCCTTGATCTTTTTTTTTAACATTTATAAAATGTTTTATTATTTACCAAGCACTTTCCTTACAATAACTCTTAAATGGGTAATATAAGTATTATTTCAATAAAGAAATGAGCCTCAGAAGTGAAGTGAATTTGCCCAGGATTACCTAGCTAGAATCAGAGGCTTCAGATCATGTATAGTGTGTAAATACAAATAGCATTGACTCTCAGAAAATTTAGATTAGATAGTGTGGTTTCCTGAACTCGTGGAGCATACAAAAGAATTACAGTAAAAAAAGAAATAATGAATATGACATCATATTAGGATACAAGAGTTTTCCCCTGATCTTATTGGGAAAATCTCTATATTATCCCCATTACATATAATGCTCTTGGTTTGAAAAATATTGTTTATTATTTTAAGAGAAGCTCCATTTATTCATATGCTTTTACTGTTTTTAAGAGAAATATTTTGTAGTGTTTTAAAATAGGAATGGGTATTTAATAGGAATGAGTGTTCTTCATTTTGTCAAAAGTTTTTTCTGCACCTATTGATATGTGTATGATTTTTGTTGTTTATGTTATTGATATGATCAATTATGCTTATACATATTTAAATATCCATCCAACCCTGCATTCCTGACATAAATCCTACCTAATTATAGTCATGCTCTTTGTGATATATTGCTGCTTCTTTGTTAATATTTTATTTAAATTTTTTGAAATAATATTCATTGGAGAAATTGAACTATAGCTTTTTTTCTCTATTTTTATTCTCCCTGGTTTAGGTATCAAAACCATATTTGTGTCTTAAGAGAGATTTAGTTGGACTCCTTCCTTGCCTCTTTTTTCCAAATAGTTAACACATTATTGAAATTCATTGTTACTTAAAAGTTTGGCAGAATTCATTCATAAATCTATGTGGCTCTGGGGATGTTTTGGTTTTTTAGGAAACTCATTTATGGCTTATTAATTTTCTACTTCAGAGGTTCTTGTACCCCTTATGGAAATAGATTTCAACAGATCCATGGACTTAGATGTGAAAAAATCCACATTTTAATTTTTTACCATCTCTGATGGAAACATTTCTTCAATTATGATTTTTTAAAGAAAATAATTCTAAGGAGATGTCTAAATTACCAAGGAATCCCTGACACAAGAAAAGGTTAAGAACTCCTCCATACCTTCTGGACTGATCTTTTTTAAAAAACACTTTTATTGTGACCCTCTCCTATTTAAAAATCTTCAATGGCTTTCCATAGTCCTTTGGATAAAATTCAAACCTGGAAATAGAGCATTAGAGGTCCTCCACAAGACATCTCCATTTTACTTTTCTAAGTGGATCTCATACATGAACTTTTTACTCCAATCAAATTATTATGTTGTTGTTTTCACTATTCCTCAACCATGCTCTTTTCTACTAATTCCCCTAGGCTCTTGGCATTCTTTCTGCCTGGAAAGAGCTCTCATTTTCTCTCCAAATCTTACTTTTCTTCTAAAATTCTACCTCCTCCATGACAGTTTTCTCAGGCCATCACCTACCACAGTCAAATCAAGGATCTTTCCCTTTTTTGAACCTATAGTTCCTGAAGTCAATATCACTCACCTGGCATTTGTCATAAACTACTTGGTATTGTTAGTTGTCTGTTCACATGGTATAATGCCTTTTGTTTTTATTGAAACTGGAGGCTTCTTGAGGAGAGGGGCTGTATATTATTTTGGTATCCTCTAGAACAAAGCTTCTTAAATTGTGAATTATTTTAAAATAAATTTCTTTATGATTTATTATCAGTAAATGTTTGATTTGTTTACCTATATTATAATCTATATATCCAGGGTTGCATAAGAATTTCTTGATAAAAAGGGGTTGTAAGTGGAAAAAGTTTGAGAAGCTCTGGCCTAGAAGGGGAAATCTTTGTTGAATGATACTACACTGAAACTTCATAAGTAATCACCCACTTAAGTGAACACTCTCATGGAAACCAAGGGATTCTAATTTGTATCTGAAAGTATCAAGTTGTGGAGGCTTATTGGGTATTTTAGATAGGGAGCATTATTATTAAGGAATTATAGAATGCAGTCAAGTAACCAGGGGGTAAAGAAGAGCAGATTAAAAACTCCCAATTAGGGAAAAAATGGCAAAAGAGATTAAGAATAATGAAGAAATTCCAGCCAAATAAATCAATTCAATAAGCATTTCTTAAGTATTCTGTCACAGGCATTGGAAATACAAGGGTAAAAATGAAATGAGTCTTACCCCTAAGGAGTTTACATTCTAGAGCCATGTACACAAGAGAGCAAATACAAATATATGCAAAATAAATACAAAATGATGGTGATACTTATTAAAAACTGGGGGAAATCAGGAAAACCTAATGTCCCCTCTTGAACAAGGGGACATCTGAGATGAGCTTGGAAGAGAGCTAAAAATTTCAAAAGGTGAAGATAAGACATTTCAAGGCAGAGAGACAGGAAATGAGATGTCATGTACTGGGAACACCAAGTTGACCAATTTAGCCAGAATGTAGTTTGAGGGGAGTAGGAATATTGTATCATCAGCCTGAAAAGATAAGACTGGAGTTTGATTGTGTAGGACTTTAAATGGTAAATAGAGGATTTTATACTAGAGGTAATCAAAAACCAAAGGGTTGGTTTTTAGCTCTTTTGTTTTTGTTATTTTGTTATGTTAGTTTGTATCTGTGCAGTAGCTGTTCTGTTCTCTGGTTTCCCATTGCAAATGATCTTTGTGGGAAACTATGATAGTGAAGTAAGACAAGTCCCAGTATCTTTGTGGTCTGGCGTCCAGGATGATCTGGTATTGAACAATAATAATATGGCCTTAGATGCTATAAACCACCAGACATCTCTGAAGGAAAAGAATCTGAGTTTCTTCAGAAAACCTGATATTTAAACACCTTTTTCATTCTTCTTTGTGGGTCTAGGTTTTCTCATTTGTAAAAATAAAGAGAGGGGACTAGAAAATCTCTAAGGTTCTTTTCAACTCTAAACCCTATGATCCCTGAAGGAGGGGAGGTGGGGAAAACTGTCACTCTAGGACATTATATATAATAAGGTTGTTCTTTCTTTTTATTACTTGGCACTCTTAGAAAGACCTGTCACCGTGATATACAAGCCCTCATACAAATATATGAGATAAACCCAGAAAGGGAGAAGATTCCGCTCTGGTTTCTGCTCCATACAATTCTCTAGCTTGAAAACTGCATACGGCAATTTAATTGTCTTACCACATTGATATCACCTTGGCCATCTTCCCTCTAAGACATTACCATCGTCTCTAGCGTTTGAGTAATGATCTTATTCACTGATGGTATTGGTTTTAATATAAAGGTTATTTTGGAGAAGATTTTAGTCTAAACATGAGCTCATCCTTTCTTAAAACACTTCAATCAGTTGGGGAAAGCACCAGAGTTATGACTTTAAGAGGCAGATGGGAAAATTGAAAGTGACAGTATCTAAGACCTTCAAAAGACATTTGGGTGCATCCCAAAAACCTGTTAGATTACCCAGGCTCATTCAGACAAGGGAGGGAAGAATGAGGCAAGAAGCCAGACTCTAATTGTGCTATATCCCCAGAGGGAGAGAGGCTGGCAATCTAAGGTTATCACGAGTCCCTAAGAAATATTGAGGTCTCAGTCATCTATCTAAGCTGTGGACAATAGCCTGACACCTCAAAAAGTTGTTTCTCTGAATAGATTGAGGTTGAAGTTTAAGAATCATTCAGTTCGTATATTTGTAAGGGCACTGGGGTTTTCAGTGGGCAAAATAGGGTACCAACGCAGCTTTGCTGCTGACAGATATGCCTAACAGTGATAGCATTGGGGGTGAGGTAGAGGGAGAACATTGACCTTGACTACTCAGACTAGTCTTAAATTCATTATCAGCTAATTCAGAAACTTGCAAGAGCACCAGGCTGTCTGAAATCTAAATTAAATAATGAAGTGTAAAAAAGCTTTACCTGGAATCCAAGTAAAGTATAAATCTGAAGGCACCTAATCCTACCTGGGGATACTCTTCCTATATTCCTTCTGGGAGGAGGGAGATGTAGAGGCTACAATTCTAGAACTATCACCTTCTTCATCAAAAAATCAACTGTTCATATCCTTTGACCATTTATCAACTGGGGAATGAGTCATATTTTTATAAATTTGACAAAGTTCTTTATGTATTATCTAAGGAACTGCCCATAAAATTTTCCTCCCAGTTTTCTGCCTTACTTCTAATCTTAGCTACATTTTTTTATTCGTGTAAAACCTTTTTAATTTAGTGTTATCAAAATTATCCATTTTATACCCCAACACAGAATCTTATAGGTTTTTAACATTAATGTGAGAGAAATTCTGGAACATATGATTTACTTTACTGAGTCAAATTCTCCTTTGTAAAGAATAGATTATCAATCAAGGGAGACCTCATATTCTTTGCCCCATTGAGTTAGTTGTGTGAGATATAATTCATTTTATACCAGACCTATAATTTAACATAAAGTATCGAAACTTCCTCTACCAATGCAAATAAACAAATCATCTCTAGTTCATAGTCTTAGAAAGTTGCCTAGTTGGTTGATTAGTCAACCAACCAGTATTCATAAAGGCTTCCCACTACTGCGTGAAAACCAAAAACATAAACTCTGCCCTCAAGGGGTTAATGTTCTAATGGGGGAAACAACATGTAAATAACTAAATAATACAAGATTAGATAGATAGGTAGATTGATAGATAGACAGATAGATGCACAGTATAAATGGAAGACAGTCTTAAGAGAAGTTGGTGATGGAGGGATATAGGAGGGAATGGAAAAGTGCTGGGGCACTGAGAAGTTAATGATTTGTTGATATTAGTATGTGATTAGGACAAGATTTGAATCCAAATCAAGCCCTCTAGTTACTATATTAGACTGATTTTTATCATTCATATGACCCCTTAATTCTGGAGCTGACTCCTTTATCTGAAGAATGTGTGTTTAGTCCTGCTTTGTTGTCCCAGCCCCCTGTGACTTCCCAACAATGGCCTTCAAAAAGGAAAACTTGACTCAAGCCAATTTACACAAGAACCTATTTCCTTCTTCATATTTGTCTGCATTCTACTTTGCCATTAAGATTGATATTTGTGCTTGATTAAGCTCACTCAGCCCTGTGACCACCAATCCTTTGACATGACCCTTCAGGGAATGATGAAATCCCTTATTTACAAGAACTCTTAAGGAGCTGCCACCAGACAAATCGGAGGAGGGAGGGAAATGATGGAGAGAAACCTGAACCTTGGATTGTAGATTTCATACCTCCCCCTCCCTCTTTTTTGCTTCTCCCCATCCCACTCCCCATTTTTTTTTTTTACCAAGAACACTCTGGGAAATAGTGGTTTCCTCTTCATCACAGGCCTTCCATATAAAGAGGTGGTTTCTATTTAAGTGTAGATTATATTGAATGAGATCCTTTTCATTTTGATATTCTGTGAGGTAATTGGGACTGCAGTAGATGAGAAAGAAGAAGAGAATGAAAGGAAGGACATCTGGGAAAAGATGGACCCTGGAAAGGAGAATAGGAGAGAGGCAACCAAGTGGGTAATCTGAGGGGATTGGGTGTGTGGGAGCTAGAGATGACAGATGGCAGGCACTGGGGGTAGAGGAATCCAAGAAAGAAAATTGAGAAAAGGTAAAAAATTTATTCCACCTATTTCACAATTTTGCTAAGGGAAAATCTTATCCACATCTAGACCTCAGCTACTATGTATTGAACTCAGGTCTGAGATTCAGGGTCCTTTGGTATTTCCCCTACTGGGGTCTCCTATACTGCTCAACCTTCACTCTGGGGTCCTCTAGTCCTCTAGTCCTCTGGTCATTCCTAGTGAGGGGTATAGATGAAAATTCAGCATTGTCTTCAACATTTGAGTCAATAACTGGTGACTATTCCCAAACCTTTCCATTTTTTCATCAGGCATTGATTTAATAATAGCTAATGTTTCTAAAACACTTTAAGTTTTATAAAGGGCTAAATATATATCTCATCTCATTCAAGCCTTCCAATACCCATGTGAGGCAGGCACAGTTATCAGCTCCATCTTACAGATGTGGAAACTGAGATTTTCACAGAGAAACTGATGCTATGAAAGGTTGAATGCTTAGGAAGTATACCTACTGCCTCATTTTATAGCCCTAAAACAGCATGGTTTAGGTCAAAGCTGATGGAGACTGTGTTTTTAAATGCTTCCCAGCCAGAACTGTTCCACCCAGTGACATGAAATAACATTTCCTCAGAATAGAGCTGATTCTTAAGGTTAATTGAAAGTGGCCTTTCTTGTGAATCATCAGTGTTGTTGAATTATTAATGACCTGCAGCAATAACTAGGTTTTTAAATCTTGGACTTCCTTATTAGGGGGTACATCTTGCAGTCTCACCTTTTGCCTTTTTTCTCATTCCTCCCTTTAGATTTTTGTTGTTGTTTTTGTTTTTCTCGGTGTGATTTTTCTTTCAATCATTGAAAATAGAAGCTTCATCTATTAATGTTCCTAGTTTTCCTTCAGCTTTCCAGAGATTGCTGTGAGGTAGAAACAGGAAGCGTTGGGGGAAACTTCAAAGCTAATCCACAAGGACTGTTTTCATTAAGTGGAATGTCTCTGAGCCCTTCAATTGGTGCTGGGATGAGGGAGTGGGTGGTAGATTTTTTTTTAATTGGTTGCTAACCACAATTCCTTGTCATTGTTAACCTTGAGTCATGGCCAGATTTTAAATGTCTCCTAATTCTTCATAGAAAATAGTTTCATTTGGCCTCAATGCCAGAACCCAGTGCCCCAGGAACTGACCCTTGGGGAAGAAGGGCCTTTGTCCATATTATTCCATTTCTCCTCTGAGTACCTTTATTTGGAATGTTCCTCCTCACCTTCTACCTCTTGAAGTGCCATATTTCCTTCAAATCTCAATTCAGATACCTGCAAGAGGCTTTCCCCAATCCTTGAGCTGCTAGGGCCTCCCTCAACCCCACTAGCAGCAAGGAGAATAAAGATGTCACTTGAGATGAGTTTTAAAGAAAGTAAGAAATATTTAAAAACCTAGGTGAAGAAGTACCTTAAACATGAGGAACAGCCAAGTTTCTTTGTTGGAAGACCAGAAAAAACCCCAATATGGCTGGACCCAAAGGTGCATGGGGAAAAGTTCTATCTTATGAGGATGGAAAGATAGGTCTGGGCCAGTTTGGGATGAATTTTAAATGCCATGTAGAATGAATGAAAAAGCATTTATTAAGCATTTACTAAATGCCAAGTGGATACAAAGGTGTTAATATTTGATAGTAGGAATGATGGGGAGGCATTGAAGCTTCTTGAGCAGGTAAGTGGCAAGGTTAGACTTATAATAACACAACGTGGGTTGTGTTAGTAGTAGTAGTGTGTTGAGTAGAACATGGATTGGAGAGGGAGAATGAAGAAAGGAGAACAATTAAGAAGCTATTGCTATAGTCCTAGCATTCTTCAAGTAGAAATGACAATATTGGTGCTGTGGATACACTCAGTGACTGGCCTAAAGTCAGAAAGCTTTGAGTTCAAACCAATATATTTATTAACTGTGTGACCTTGGGCAAATAATCTAATTTCTGTTTGCCTCAGTTTCTTCATCTTTAAAATGGGAATATTAATAGAACTTACCTCCCAGGGTTGTTGCAGGGATCAATTGAGATGATAATTGTAAAGCATTGCATTATGTTTCCTTTCTCTGATTTTTCTTTCTTGTAGATACGATTTTTCTTGCACAACATTGATAAGTGTGGAAATATGTATACATATATTCGATTTGTCAAGTTTTTTTTAACATAACATGTAGTGGATATCCTGCCATCTAGGGGAGGGGTGGGGAGTAGGGAGGAAAATTTGTAACAGAAAGGTTTGTAAGGGTTAATGTTGAAGAATTACCCATACATATGTTTTGCAAATAAAAAGTTTTAATTAAAAAAAAGATAATTGTAAAGCATTCATCATAGTGCCTGGCACATTGTAAGTGCCCCTAAGAACTGTATAAATGTTATATAGGCTTTGTAAAGATTAGCTATCATTATTATAGTTATTATTATTGTTATTTGGCAACATTATATGTGTGAGGTGAGCTATGCAGGGTAAGCTTGTAAACATGGAAGGTTATTAGGGTGCCTTCAAACAATAAAGGGAAATTCAGAAGGGAGTAGATCTTGAGGAAGAAAGGGATTCTTTTGGAAATTCTGAGTTAAAGATGTTTGTAAGGGCAGTTTGAAATTTCCATTAGGCAGCTGGTCATTGGGAACTGGAGATCAGGAAAGAGATGAGGACTAGATATACAGAGCTAGAAGCTACTTGCAGATGTTAGAATTAAATGCATGGGAACTGCTGGCATCTTTGAGAGAGATTATACAGAAAAAAAGAGAATAGGAACCAGTTTAGAGGCTTGGGATATATGCATAGTTAGGGGCTTGACCTCGATGAGGATCCAGCAAAGGAGACTGAGAAAGAGCAGTCAGATAGGTAGGAAGAGATTAAACTGGAATAATAGCAGGTGCAGTTCACCATAGGCACTATAGCAAAAACTAAACAAGAGCAACAGGATGAATCTCAGGACCACAGTGTCTGAACCCCATCATGGGTCTGGCTTTTAAAGATCTCATCCATTCTTACCTTGTTAGGTTTCTTACATCTTATTTTCCTCTGGAGGAATCTAGAAACACTGGCCTCCTTTCAGCTCCCCGATTAAGACATTCTCTTTCCCAACTATCGGCATTTTCTCTGGCTCTTCAATTGTGTAGAATTCTGTCTCTTCTTCATCTCTGACTTGTGGCTTTCTAGGTTTCCTTGAAGTTTAAGCTAAAATTTTACCTCCAGAAAAAGGTAGAAATTTAGGACTTTCCTAGTCATTAATTTTAGAGCTTTCCTTATGAGATTATTTATAATTTATCTTGTGTGTACTTTTTGTTGTTGTTGTTTACATGTTCTGTTTCTCATTAAACTGCCTTTCTTTGTATCTTCAGTGCCTGGCATATAGTAAGTGCTTAATAAATGTTTGTTGACTGATTGGTCTATCAGCCAAAATTTCCCTTTCAGAAAAAACCCAGCAGAGAAGATACCAAATCCTTGACCATTAGAGCTTGTCTTTTTGCAGTGTCTGGATGATGATATCCCCTCATTCTCATTCAGGCAATCCTGAAGATTCCATCAAGTTACCTACTGAATCCTTTTGTTCCAAAGGAAAACACATTGTTACTAGGGAAAGGCAATTTCACTTCCCCCATGAAATTAGAAAGCAACTCCCAAAAATTCTATCCCTTCCCCTTCTGCTTCCTAGTGGTTTTTTCTCCTTTCTTTTAAATTAGTTATAACGTAGCTGTCTTTTCTTTTTTTTTAAAGTATTTTATTTTCCAAATACATGTAAAGATAGTTTTCAACATTCATTTTTCTAAGACTGTATTCCAGATTTTTCTCCCTATCTTCCTACCTCTCCCTTCTCCAAGCCAGCAAGCAATTTGATAAAGGTTACATATGTGCAATTCTTCTAAAAAATATTTCCATATTTGTCATGTTGTGCAAGAAAAATCAGACCAAGAGGGGAAAAAAACTACAAGAGAGAAGAAAACAAACAAAAAAGATGAAAATACTAAACTTCAATCCACATTCAGTCTCCATACCTCTCTTTGAATGCTGATGGCATTTTCCATCCCAAGTCTATTGATATTGCCCTGAATCACCGCATTGTTGAAAAGTGTCAAGTACATCACAGTTGATCATCACATAATCTTTTTTTTAATAATAGCTTTTTATTTTCAAAATACATGCAAAGATAGTTTTCAACATCTAACCTTACAAAACCTTGTGTTCCAAATTTTTTCTTCCTCCCTTTCCCCTCACCTCCCTCCTGTAGACAACAAGTAATCCAATATAGGGTAAACATGTGCAATTCTTCTAAACATATTTCCTCATTTATCATGCTACAAAACAAAAATCAGATGAAAGGGGGAAAAATGAGTAAAAAAAAAAGCAAACAACAAAAAGGTGAAAATGCTATGTTGTGGTCCACACCCAGTTCCCACAGTCCTTTTTCTGGATACAGATGGCTCTCTCTATCACAAGACCATTGGAATTGGCCTGAATCACCTCGTTGAAAAGAGCCACGTCCGTCAGAATTGATCATCATATAGTCTTGTTGTTGCCGTGTACAATAATCTCCTGGTTCTGCTCATTTCACTCAACATCAGTTCATGCAAGTCTCTCCAGGCCTCTCTGAAATCGTCCTGCTGGTCGTTTCTTACAGAACAATAATATTCCATGACATTCATATACCATAATTTGTTCAGCCACTCTCCAGTTGAAGGGCATCCATTCAGTTTCTAGTTTCTAGCCACTACAAAAAGGGCTGCCACAAACATTCTTGCACATGTGGTGCCCTTTCCTTCCTTTAAAATCTCTTTGGATTATAAGCCCAGTACACTGCTGGGTCAAAGGGTATGCACGGTTTTATAGGTCTTTGAGCATAATTCCAAATTGCTCTCCAGAATGGTCAAATCAGTTCAAAACGCCACCAACAATGTATTTGTGCCTAAGTCAGGAGGACCTGAGTTCAAATCTGATCTCAGACACTTAACACTTCCTACCTGTGTGACCCTGGGCAAGTCACTTAACCCCAATTGCCTTAGCAAAAACAAAACAAAAAACAACAATAACAACAACAAAAAACCAATGTATTTGTGCCCAGTTTTCCCACATGCCCTCAACATTTATCATTATCTTTTCCTGTCATCTTAGCCAACCTGACAGGTGTGTAGTGGTATCTCAGAGTTGTCTTAAATTGCATTTCTCTAATCAATAGCATCACATAATCTTCTTGTTGCTATATACAATGTTCTCTTGGTTCTATTCACTTCACTTAGCATCAGTTCATGTAAATCTTTCTAGACTTTTCTGAAATCATCCTGATCATTATTTCTTATAGAACAATAATAGTCATAATTGTCTTAATTTGCATTTCTCTAATCAATAGTATTTTAGAGATTTTTTTCAAATGACTAGAAATGACTTTAATTTCTTCATCTAAAAATTGTCTATTCAAATCCTTTGACCATTTATCAACTGGGACTTGTATTCTTATAAATTTGAGCCAGTTGAACTGAATGTGTTTCACAACATAGCATTCTCACTCTCTCTGTTGTTGTTTGCTTGCATTTTGTTTTCTTTCTAAGTTTTTTTTCCTTCTTGATCCAATTTTTCTTGTGCAGCAATATAACTGTATAAATATGTATATATATTGGATTTCACATATATTTTAATATATTTAACACGTATTAGACTATTAGGGGAGGGAGTAGGGAAAAAGGGGATAATTTCGAACAGAAATCTTTGCAAGAGTCAATGTTGAAAAGTTACCCATGCATATATTTTGTAAATAAAATGCTTTAATAAAAAAATTGAGACAGTTTTTTAATATATTTTAGAAATGAAGCCTTTATCAGAAACACTGTAAAAATTGTTTACCAGTTTTCTGCTTCCTACTATATTGGCTTTGTTTATGAAAAATGTTTTTAATTTAATGTAATCAGAATTATCTGTTTTGCATTTCACAATGTTCTCTAGTTCTTCTTTGGCCATAAATTCCTCCCTTCTCTGCAGATCTGACAGGTAGACCAAGCCTTTTCTAGGAAGAAGTTGCCTGAACTAACTCCAAAGAGTGAAGGTTTGGGGAATTGTCAATTAAATGGAGCCTAAAGAGTTCCTTAGTATGAACAGAATCTTCTCTTGAGGGAAAAATTTCAAGGTCTATGCAACTTTGTTTAGGGATCCTCATAAAGAATTGCTAGAGGAATCAATAAACTGATTGATGGATCAGTTTCTAAAAGCAGTCCATCTATATCAGGTATAACTTCCTGGAGGCCAGAACTTACAAACCGCTAGAGCTGAGAGTTCTCCACATTCACAGATAGTACTAGTTCATCACAGATACAACTTTTAAGAGGTATGATGGTCAATTCCCCAAATCAAGAGTATGAAGATAGACCTGCTGATTCAAAAGTCCTTTCCAGTGTTCCACAATACCAGCTAACTGGGGGTTGTATAGAAAGTAACAAAATCAGTAAATATAATTGAGCCTGCTTCAGTGAGTTCCCTGATAGGAGAAATTAATGCATGGGGGCCCATAAAGAAGAAGGATTTGCTCTGTAAGAACTTTGATGAGGGATGATGTGCTTATGGACTTAACTGGAACAGAAATCCCATTTTGTAAATAAATGTCCATTTCAGTGAGGATGAACCTCTCTCTCCCAGGGATGAAGGAAGAGAACCAACATAATTAGTTTGCCAGCAAGAAGTCAAGAATCATAGACATACTGCTCTTTTAAAGGATTGTGTGCCAATTGGCATGAAACTGGAGTTGGAATTAGGTGTCATTGAACAAAATTATCTGCTTTCTTCTTAGCTAAGAGTATGGTCCCGTTCCTACCAACATAGTCTCATAACCTTCATTTTAGGGTGATAATGGATTCAGTCCCTGATCTTTGCCATTCTTAAGAGCATCTGATTATTCAACTCAACAGAAAAGGCTTGATGTCTCTGAGATACTCCATCAAAAACTGTGTATATGGTGGGAACCATGTCAAAATTTCTCCATTACTTCTGACTCGAAAAGGAAGAATCTTTGATTTTCTACTTCTGTTATCTCCAAACTTCAGACACAAAGTCACTCTCTCCCTCCAGCCATGAATCAGTATAGAGGAAGATTTTTATCTGCTATATTCCTCAAATTTCATAACGTGGCTCATAGAGAGGATTTGCCAAGAATTCCATCCCTCAAATCATCTTAATATCGGATTCAAGTCTGACTGTCAAGGTCTATTCTCACAAAGTTGGCAGGGATATCAGTAAAGCAGGCAAACTGACTTTTTTTTTTTTTACAAGTTCTTGTAAGTGGCAATTCATTGGACTAGCAGAGAAAGCAAAGAATTGGGGTTAGGACTGTAAAAGTCACAATGTATTTATAAATTATATTAGCCTCTAAGGACCTCAAAGGAGCACACTATTGAATATACCACTTATATATTTTAAAATGAAAGCTTCCTGTGCGCAAACCATCTTATTAGAGGAAACCATCTTACATCACCCAAGTCACAGTGGGAATTTCTGGATAAAGAATAATAATATGACCCTGCATCATCCTTTAATTTAACAATAAAGACCCAGAAAGTGGTCAGAAAGCTCTTTTCAAATGTGATAGGAGTGGATGATTTAGGGAATTTATAGCTCCAGAAACCTAATATTTAATTTGGCCACTTCATGCCCATCAAAAGTCCTACTAAGCCAGGTCCTTATGGATCAAGATCTCCAAAACCACAAGCCCCATTGGGATCATAAGGAAGTACAAAGAAAGACTGTTGAATGACTGACTCATTTATATCCTTTCTTGGTTCTACCTGAAAGAGACAGATTTGCTAGTAACTTGGTAAATGAAGCTATCAAAATGTCCAACTGCAGAATGTGGGTTCTCTAGAACCTGAAAAATTCAATAAACCTCCTTTGTAGACAATGGGGGAGTGCTAGTAGCTCATTATGGACTATTATTATGGACTAGCGTGAAAACCAACTGAATCCTCCCTATTCAGTAGCATCCTCCAAACTTAACTGAACAGGCTGGACTGCAAATTTTTAAAAGTATTTATCTCCCACCCATTGACTCTCATATGAAAGGAACTTAATCCAGAGTCTATGTCATTATGTCCTCATCTAGCCCAATCAACATGGCATCATCAATATAATGACAGACATCAACACTTTTAAACACACAGTGCCTTTTTGAGGGTTCTGTTTCCCAAAATACAGCAATGCTAAAGAAAATTCAATTGATCCAACCATTCTGGAGAGCTAACAAACTGTGCAAACTCTTTGATCTAGCAGTCTCATTACTGTCTGTATCCCAAAGAAATCACATAAAAGGGAAAAGAACCCAATGTGCAAAAATGTTTATAGCAGCCCTTTTGGAAGTGGAAAGGAATTGAAAATTGAATAGATACCCATCAGTTGGGGAATGGCTGAATAAATTATGGTATATGAATGTTACAGAATATTATTGTATTCCATGATTGTCAGGATGATTTCAGAAAAGCCTGGAGAGACTTACATGAACTAATGCTAAGTGAAATGAGTAGAACCAAGAGAACATTGTACACAGCAACAACAAGATTGTATGATGGTATTGATGAGAGAAAGACAAATTAAGACAATTCTGAAGTATCACTACACACCTTTCAGATTGACTAAGATGACAGGAAAAGATAGGAGGGGATATGGGAAAACTGGACACTGATACATTGTTGGTGGAACTGTGAATGGATCCAACCATTCTGGAGAGCAATTTGAAACTATGCCCAAAGGGCTGTCAAATTGTGCATACCCTTTGATTCAGCAGTATCTCTACTGGGTCTATATCCCAAAGAGATCATAAAAAAGAGAAAAGGGTTCACATGTGCAAAAATATTTGTAGCAGCCCTTTTTATGGTGGCAAGAAACTGGAAATTGAGTAGATGACCATCAGCTGGGGAATGGCTGTATAAGTTATGGTATATAAATGTAATGGAATATAATTATTCTATAAGAAATGACGAGCAGAATGATTTCAGATAAGCCTGGAAAGACTTAAACCGATGCTGCGTGAAGTGAGCAGAACCAGGAGAACACTGTATATATTAACAAGATTATGTGATGTTCAACTGTGATGGATTTGGCTCTTCTCACTAATTAGGTGATTCAAGGCAATTCCAATAGACTTGGAATGGAAATGCTAATAGAATGCAGAGAGAGAATTAGGAAGACTGAATCTGGATCAAAGCATAGAATTTTTACCTTTTTGTTTGCTTGCTTGTTTCTTGTGTGTTTTTCCCCTTTTAGTCTAATTTTTCTTGCACAACATGACAAATGTGGAAATATGCTTAAAAGGATTGTACATATTTAATCTATATCAGACTGCTTACTATGTATGGGAGGAAGAAGATAAGGGAGGGAGGAAGAACAATTTGGAACACAAAATTTTACAAAAATGAATGTTAAAAATTATCTTTACAAGTATTTGGAAAAATAAAATACTATTGAGAAAAAAAAAAGAAAATTCAAGTAACCCAGAGGAAGTATAAGGAATTCTTTCTAGAAAAATACAGACTGTTTTTTTCTACCACAGTGTTTAGTCAGTTGACATGAAAGCCAATGTGGTTTATTAGAAAGAAATTTGATTCAGAAAATTGATTTGGACCTCAGTTTTGCTATCTATAAAATGGCAAGTTTGAGATTCCAAGGTCTAAAATATTTTAATACTAAAATTCTGTAATTTTATGCTTAGAACTGAAAAGAATGTGCTAAATTATTTACTAAAGTTATTTTAAAATTAAGTCAACTTTATTTATTTTTGTTATATTTCAAATTCCAAACAGGTCTCCCTCCCTCCCTCCTTCTCTTCTGTGCACTAGAGATGGCCATCATTTGATGCAGATTTATAAAAAATATATGTAAAACCATACTGTGCATGATTTTTTTCTTTTCTTTTCTTTTTTTTTTTAAAGCTTTTTTTACTTCCAAAACATATGCACGGATACTTTTTCAACATTGACCCTTGCATAGCCTTGTTTCAGCTTTTCCCCTTCTTTTCCCCATTCCCTCATCTAGATGACAAGCAATCCAATATATGTTATACATGTTAAAATATATGTTAAGTCCAATATGTGTACAAGTCCATATTTATACAATTCTCTTTGTGCATACTTTTATTTATTAATTCTTTCTCCGGAGTTGAACAACATCTTTCTTTATATTCCCTTATAGTTGATTTGAGTATTTATATTACTGAGAATAACTTAGCTGTTCACAATTATTTTTCAAACAATACTGCTGTTACTATATACAATATTCTCTTGTTTCTGCTTACTTCATTTTCATTATTTTCTGCAAGTCTTTATGTGCTTTTTTTAAACAATTAGCTCAACATTTCTTACAACATAGTAGTGTTCTATCACAATTATATATCAGAACTTGTTTAGCCATTTCCAAATTGAAGGATATCACCTCATTTTCCAGTTCTTTGCCACCACAAAGAGAACTGCCACAAATATTTTAGAACCTATTGGTTCTTTTCCTTTTCCCCTAATAACATCGAGAAGCCAACCTAATAGTGGTATTGCTGGGTTAAAGCATAAACATAGTTAAATAACTCTTTGGGAAGAATTGCAGATTATTCTCCAAAATGGTTGAATCAATTCATAGTTCAAACAATTAATGTCACCATGTTTCCACATCTCCTCTTACATTTATCATTTTCCCCTTAGATCATTGGGATAAAAATATGCTAGTTGGCAAAATTTGTTGGGAAAACTTGAAAACAATCAGGCAGAAATTGGGTATAGATCAATATCAATATCTTGTGATACCTTTTAACTCAAGAAATTTTTATGTGATCCCAGATATATAGGTATATAAAATAGGTATACAAATCAAACACTTATAATAAATCATAATTTTGCAACCCCACATTCAGTTAAGAGACCTCATATGGGGTCATGTCCTACAGTTTAAGAAGCTAAGTCTTACATCATATATCAAGAAAAGTCCAAATAGATACATGGCTTAGATATAAAAGGAGATATCATAATACAAGCAGAATATATTACCTATCAGAGTTTGGATAGGAGAAAAATTTATGAATAAACAAGAGATAGAAAACATTTGATAATTTTAATTACATTAAATTTAAAAATTTTGTATAATATAGCCAAGATTATTAGAAGAAAAGCAAAAAATTGGGGTAGAGGGAATTTTATAGACATTTTTTTCAGATAAAGACTACATATCTCAAATATATAGAGAACTTTGTTAAATTTATAAGAATATGATCCATTCCCCAATTGATAAATGGTCAAAGGACATTAAGTGGCAGTTTTTCAATGAAGAAATCAAAACATATATATATATATATATATGTATATATATGTGTGTGTGTGTGTATACACATATATAGTCATACAAATAGTTTATTGCCGCTAATTCAGTTTAATTTTTAACTCAATTTTACAAACATTTCTTAGCCTTTACTATGTATTAAGAGTGCTATGCAAGGTGAGAAACAAAGTCTAGATAAGATATGTTCTCTATCCTCATGGAATTTACTGTCTAGAAGGTTAAAACACACACACACACACACATATATATATAGTACAAAAATATCCAAAAATTCATAATAGAGGTCAAGATTGTTGTTGTTCAGACATGATCCCACTTGGAGTTTTCTTGGCAAAGATATTAGAGTGGTGTGTTATTTCCTTCTCCAATTCATTATACAGATGAGGAAACTAAGGCAGAGTTAAATGACTTACTCACAATTAAGTGACAGGTAATGTCTGAGGCTGACTTTGAATTTCCTTATTTTAGTCCCAGAACTTGACTGCTCCACCTCACTGCCCTAAGGTCAGGGTTAGAGATGTAAATTCTGGAGTTGACCTATGGAGATGCTAGTTGAAGGGATAATGCTAGTTGAAGGGGTGTGAACAAATGAAATCACCCAGAAAGAGAAAATATAAAGAAGCTTGAGCTCAGCAAGAAAGGTGAAAGTTTTGTCCAGTGAAGAAACTTTTAATGTAATGTATTCCTTATGATGGAATTTGGCTATACATCAGTTGTTCCAGAATTCTAATGCTGTTTCCCCCTAACAACAAGAAGTTTATCTCCTAAGATTATTCCTTCCTCAATTTCCAGAAATACTCTTCTATTTGATTGATTTTTTATCTTTTTTTTCCTGTTTGGTCAAGCTGATAATCATTTACTTCATCCTGTCATAACTTAGGGAGTTGATGTACCTGAGAAAGGTTACTTCAGGGCTGATGTCAAATTTCTGTCTTTTCCTATGGAAAAAATCCAATTCTTTAGTTTCTAAGACACCGACTTCTGGAGTGGCTACAGCCTAAGCCAATGAGATAGGGTGCTGGGATGTTTAGTTATAGAGAGCTGTACAGAAGTTATTGATTCATGCTCATCCTTCATCCCTCCACTATTCTATACTTTCCTCCCAAATCTGCCTCAGATAAGTGTTTAGCACAATGTCTGGCACATAGTAAGCATTTAAATACTTATTATGACTTGACTAAGAGCAACTTATCTCTGTTGTTGTTTTTAGCACATGAAACTTGTCTCATCACAAACAGGAGACCTATGTACCATGGATCAGGGATGGGGAAAGTTTTTTCTGCCAAGGGCCATTTGGATATTTATTACATCATTCACAGACCATACAAAATTATCAATTTGTAGAACACAAACAATGGGAGGTTGTTCCAAGCTTTCAGTGCATCATCACCTGCTGTTGCCTTGACAGGGCCAGACTAAATGATGTTGTGAGCATTATACAGCCCACAGGCTGGATATTTGTCACTCCTATACATGCATCTATATGCATTAAAAATCCTGCAATCCATGTAAAATTATTATTATTAAAGCTGCTTATTTTCATTTTTTTTAAGTTTTCAAAGGATTTATTAGTTAAGAGATAACAGTCAAAGTGCACAGTTCTGAGATAAAAACACTGTGTCATGGCAAGGCGAGTTTCAATGTATATTGCAATTCCCTTATTGAGAAAAATAATGAAGGATCATTGAATAACATGATGAAATAGTTATATTTTATTACTGTGATTTGGAATAAGACTGAGCTGCCAACAACTCAAAATCATTAAATTTCACAAATATTGTACTGCACCTTTGTACTTATTAATGAATGGCCATTTCTATGACCAAAGAAATTTCTGCCTTCTGATTAGGTATTCTGTATATATCTAGGGTTTCCTCAGTTTGGCAGACCCACAGTCTGTCTCCACATCTGGACTCATAGTCTTTCCTGGTTGAATTATAAAGAGATTCCATTTCTTTTTCTTTTTTTTTATAAAGCTTTTTATTTACAGAACATATGAGTGATTTTTCTACATTGACCTTTGCAAAAAACTTTTTTTCCCAAGCTTTTCCCCTACTTCCCCCCACCCCCTACCTCTAGATGACAGGTAATCTAATACATGCTAAATAGGATAAATTATATGACAAATACAATACATGTATACATATCTATACAGTTATCTTACTGCACAAGAAACATCAGATCTAGAAAGAGAAGAAGAAAAAACAACCTAAGAAGGAAAACAAAATGCATGGAAATATTCACAGAGAGCGTTAAAATGCTGTATTGTGGTTCACACTCAGTTCCCACAGGCCTCTCTCTGGATGTATATGACTATCTTCATCGCTGAACAATAGGAACTGGTTTGAATCACATCATTGTTGAAGAGAACCATGTCCATCAAAATTGATCATCGTATAGTCTTGTTGCTGTGTATAATGTTCTCCTGGTTCTGCTGATTTCACTCAGCATCAGTTCATGCAAGTCTCTCCAGTCCTCTCTGAAATCCTCCTGTTGGTCGTTTCTTACAGAACAATAATATTCCATAACATTCATATACCATAATTTATTCAGCCATTCTCCAATTGATGGGCATCCTTTCAATTTCCAGTTTCTTGCCACTACAAAAAGTGCTGCCACAAACATTTTTGCACATGTGGGTCCCTTTCCCTCCTTTAAAATCTCTTTGGGATATAGGCCCAGTAGAAACACTGCTGGGTGAAAGGGTATGCACAGTTTGATAACTTTTTGAGCATAGTTCTAAATTGCTCTCCAGAATGGTTGGATCCGTTCACAGTTCCACCAACAATGTATCAGTGTCCCAGTTTTCCCACATCCCCTCCAACAGTTACCATTATCATTTCCTGTCATTTTAGCCAATCTGACAGGTGTGTAGTGGTATCTCAGAGTTGTCTTAATTTGCATTTCTCTGATCAATAGTGACTTGGAGCACCTTTTCATGTGACCGGAAATAGTTTCAATTTCTTCGTCTGAAAATTGTCTGTTCATATCTTTTGACCATTTGTCAATTGGAGAATGGCTTGAATT
>JAJPUD010004777.1:0-50782 GCA_023553655.1 Myrmecobius fasciatus | reverse complement strand
TCTCTCTCTCTCTCTCTCTCCCTCTCTCTCTCTCTCTGTCTCTGTCTCTCTCTCTCTCTCTCTCTCTCTCTCTCTCTCTCTCTCTCCCTCTCTCTCTCCCACACACACACACACACACACACACATACACAGCCAATCCTAATCTCTTACTTTAGTTTCAATCCTGTGTCTCCAACCATTAGTTATACATTTTCTCCTGGCTCTCTTTACTGGCCCTCTAAACTAGCTAACTAGAAGGATGCTTGTACCTTCAACAGAAATATGCAAGTTAAGCAGATTTAGGGAGTAAGATGATGAGCTCAGTCTTAGTTGGATGTACTGATAAACAAGCTGCAAAGTTTGTATATTTTGCTTTCATCCACACAGTCAATGGCTTAAATATAATCAATTAAGCCGATGTAGAGGTTTTCTAGAACTCCCTTTCTTGTTTCCATAATACAGTGAATATTGACACTTTAGATTCTGATTCCTCTGCCTCTTCAAAAACCAGCCTGCTCTTCTGGTAATTCTCATTTCCTAGATTGCTGAAACCTAGCTTGCAGAATCTAAAAAAGCATAACTTTGTTCATGTGAAATGAGTATGTTTGGTAATTGGACATTGCCAATTTGGCATTGTACTTCTTTAGGACTGGGACATAAACTGATCTTTTCCTATCCAAGGGACAGTATTTAGTTTTCCAAATTTGCTGGCATATTGAGTGCAGCACTTTTAACAGTATCATCTTTTAGGGTTTTAAATAGTTTAGCTGGAATTCCACTCCATTTACTAGCCTTATTGTTCATAATGCTTCCTAAAGTCCACTTGACTTCATTCTCCAGGACTCCTGGCTCTAAATCAGTAACTACACCATCACAATTATTGGTGATGTTTAAGATCTTCCTTCTATAGTTATTCTATATTTTTTGCCACTCTTTTTTAAAATGTTTTATTTATTTTCTTTTTAATTTATGGAATAAAATAAGCATTTCCATGACATAGTAAAAAAGATTCTTCCCAATTGTTAAATGATCAAAGAATATGAACAGATAATTTTCAGTTGAAGAAATTAAAGCCAGCTATGGTCATATGAAAAAAATTCTCTGAATCATTTTTGATTAGAGAAATGCAAACTAAAACAATTCTGAGGTACCACTTCACACCTCTCAGATTGGCTAAGATGACAGGGAAAGATAATAAGGAATGTTGGAGAGGATGTGGGGAAATTAGAACACTAATGCATTGTTGGTGGAATTGTGACTTGATTCAACCATTCTAGAGAGTAATTTGGAACTATACTCAATGGGCTATGAAACTATACCCTTTGATCCAGCAATACCATTACGGTATCAGTATTCCAAAGAAATAACAAAAGAGGGAAAAGGATCCACATGTGCAAAATTGTTTATAGCAGCTCTTCTTGTGGTGGCAAAAAACTGGAAAATGAGTGGATGCCCATCAATTAGGGAATGGCAGAATAAGTTATGGTATATGAATGTTATGGAATATTATTGTTTCATAAGAAATAATGAACAGACTGACTGTAGAAAAGCTTGGAAATATTTACATCAACTGATACAAAGTGAAGCAAGCAGAACCAGGAAAACATTGTACACAACAACATCAAGATGTGTGATGATCAACTATGATAGACTTGGCTCTTCTTGGCAATTCAGTGATCTAAATCCAATAAACTTTGGATGGAAAATGCCATTGTTATTAAGAAAGAGAATGATGGAGACTGAATGCAGATCAAAGCAAACAATTTTCACCTTTTTCTTCTTCTGTATTTTTTCTTGTTCCTTTTTTTTCTTTTTGTTCTGATTTTTCTCTCCCAACAGAACTCATATCGAAATAAGTAAAAAATGAATATACGTATAACTAAAAAATGTAAAAAGATGATTGCACATGAAATTATAGATCTATTATGTAAAACTTGCATTTCTCTTAAGTATATAATAAAGTTATTATGTAAATTTCTTCCCCCTCTCCCCACCTCAGAAATGTCTAATATTATACACATATGCATATATTTGCTTGCTTACATACATATAAGTACATATATATGAAATCATTATATATAGGTGTTTATCAATTCTTTCTCTGAATGTAGATAGTCTTCCTTCATATGTACTTTGAGGTTAATTTTGGTATTTATAAAATTCAAAATTATTTATTTGCTCAAAATCATTCTTAAAAGAATATTGTTGTTACTGTATGTAGTGTACTCTTGGTTCTGCTCATTTCACTCTTCCTTATTTCATAAAACTCTTTACATGCTTTTCTAAAATCAACCAGTTCATCATTTCTTACAGCAGAGTTGTATTCTATCACAATTATATGCCACAACTTATTCAGTCATTTCCCAATTGATGGGCATTCCCTCAATTTTCAGTTCTTTGATGCCATAAAGAGAGCAGCTATAAAGATTTTTAGAGCATATAAGTTCTTTTCTTATCTCCTTAATCAATTTGGGAAACAGATCTAATAGTGACATTGTTGTGTCAAGGATATACACTCTTTGGGCACAATTCCAAATTGCTCTACAAAATGGTTGGATCAATTCAGTGTTCCAACAATAACGAATTTTTGTCCCGATTTTTCCACATCCCCTCCAACATTTGTTGTTTTCACCTTCAATCATTTTAGTCAATCTGATAGGTATAAAATGTTATTTCAAGGTTGTTTTCATTTGAACTTATCTAATCAATAATGATTCAGAGCATTTTTTCCCTGACCACAAACGGTTTTGATTTCTTCACCAGAAAACTGCCTGTTCATAGCCTTTGATCATTTATCAATTGAGGATAATTTGTATTCTTATAGATCTTATGAAGTTATTTATATAATTGAGATATTAGCTCTTTATCTGATAAACTGTCTATAAATATACATCCTCCCAATTTTCTACTTTTGTTCTGGTCTTGGTTACATTTCTTTGATTTGTACCAAACTTTTAAAACTTAATCAGATTTATACATTTTACACCTCACTCTGCTCTCTACCTCTTGTTTATTCATAAATAATTTACCTATCCCTAAGTCTACTAAATATGCTCCATGTCCTTCAATTTTTTTTTTGTAAAATATCTTTTTATATCTAGGTCATGCAATCATTTTGATTTTATCTTGGTAAATGGTGTCTATGCCCAATTTCTACCATACTGTTTTCTAGTTTTCCTAATAATTTTTTTTTTACTAAATAATGAATTCTTATCCCAAAATATTGTTTTTAAATTTGTCAAATACAAGGTTGCTATATTTATTTGCTGTTGTAAATTATACCTCTACTCTGCTCTATTGATCTACCTTTCTGTTTCTTGGCCAGTACCAGATAATTTGGTAATTATGGCCTTATAATATAATTTAATATCTGGTACTGCTAACCTCACTCCTTTACATTCCCTCTCCCCATTATTTCCTTTGATATTATTGATTTTTTGTTCTTCAAAATGAATTTTGTTATTATTTTTCCTAATTTAGTAAAATACTTTTTGAAAATTTAATTGGAATGACATTGAATATATAAATAAGCTAATTTATATATTTAATTATATACCTAAACTAAGGTAAAATTGTCATTTTTATTATATTGGCTCTGCCTATCCATAAACAATTAATATAGTTCCAATTATTTAAATCCAATGCATAAAAAGTAGTTTAATTTTTTAAAATAGTTGTGTTGGTATAGTTTCCAGGTATTTTATACTATCTAGACTTATTTTAAATAGGGTGTGTGTGTATGTGTATTTGTGTGTTTACTATCGCTTCTTGCAGGGTTTTGTTAGTGATATTTAGGAATGCTGATTATGTGAATTTTCTTTATATCCAGTTATTTTGCTAACTTTTTAATTGTCATTGAGGTTTACCAAATATATTATCATATTATCTGCAAAAAGAAATAGTTTTATTATCTCATTCCCTATTTTGATTTCTTCTATCTCTTTTTCTGTTACTGCTATTGCTAGGATTTCCAATATAATACTGGTAACAGTGAGCAATCTTATCTTTTCATTATTTATTAAATTTAGGAGATAGGTGACAAATAGATATAGATATAGAGGGACACAAGAGAGACAGAGACAGAGACAGAGACAGAGACAGAGAGAGAGAGAGAGAGAGAGAGAGAGGGAGAGAGAAACTATCAATTGTCCATTATGTATTGGACATTGTATTGAGCCCTAATGATTTTTTAAAAAAGAGTTTATATCCTAATGGAAAAAACAATACACAAGTGGTAGCCAGAAAACGGGTTCTGAGGAGTGGGAAATATATATGCTAACAAGGCTAGAAATGTCTAGGAACTGCTATAGAATCCTGGAACTGAATAAGACAAGTTCAGAGCTGGCCTGTTGAAGCCCAGGGAGAAAGTCCACTTTTTACTAGGGAGAGGGGAGGTAATGAGCAGAGTGAATGGCATAACTGCAGATGCGTAGGAAGTACTATTGAGACCTGAAACTGAGCCAAATAAGTCCAAAACACACACACAATTTATATATATATATATATAAAGTGGACAGAGCATCAGGTCTAGAGTCAGTATGCAAATCATTTAACCCTATTTGCTTCAGTTTCCTCATCTATAAAATGAGCTGGATAAGGAAATGGCAAACCTCTCCATTATCTTTGCCAAGAAATCTCAAGTGGAGTCATAATGAAACATATGTTCATACTCAGTCATTTCCGTTGTGACTGACTCTTTGTGACTCCACTTCAGATATATATTATATTTTTATTTATATATATTATATGTTTTAATACACATCATAAATATAATATGGTACGTATTATATATATAAAATATGTGTATAGGTATGTATGTGTGTGAGAGAGAAGTTTTGACGATTTTAAGAGATCTAAGCAGTTCTATTTTATGATTTGTTTTATTTGATTTATTTAATATTTTTCTCTAGTTATATTCAAAACAAATTTTTTTACATTTATTTTAAAAATTTTAAAATTTAAGTTCTCTCCCTTATCACCACCCACAATTAAGAAATCACTTTATTTTATGATTTTTTTTTGAATTATAAGGTCTAGATTTTTGTTGTTGTTCATGGCCATAGGCAGTCTAGTGATATTCTTGGATCTGTTTGATCAGTTGCATTTGCTGTGAGATACCTTTTCTTTTCTTTACTCTATTTTCTTACATTTTTATCAGTCTTTTTTACTTTATTTTAAAATCTCTTGTCCAGTTCTGGAGAGCCAAAGGGTATAAAACTGTGCATACCCTTTGATCCAACAGTGTTACTACTGGGTCTGTATCTCAAAGAGATCATAAAAAAAAGGGGAAATGACCCACATGTACAAAAATGTTTGTAACAGCCCTTTTTGTAGTAGCAAGGAACTGGAAAATGAATGAATGCCCAAAGACTGGGGGATGGCTGAACAAGTTATGGTATATGATTGTGAAGGAATACTATTGTGCTATAAGAAATGATGGACAGGCAGTTTCAGAAAAACCTGGAAATAGTTACATGAACTGATACTGAAGCGAGCAGAACCTGAAGAAAACTGTACATAGCAATAGAAACACTGTGCAATGATCAGTTTTGATAGATTTAGCTCTTCTCTGCAATATGATAACCTAAGACAATTCCAAAAGATTCATGATGGAAAATGTTATCCACATTCAGAGAAAGAACTGATGATGTCTGAATGCAGATCAAAAAATATTATTTTTGTGTTTTTTCTTTCTCTTGATTTCTCCCTTTTGTTCTGATTTTTCTAATGTGGAAATATATTTAATATGATTGTATATATATGATATATATACATACATATATAAATCTATATCATTGCTTGTCATCTTGGGGAAGGGGGAGGTGAGGAGGGAAAGGAAAAAGTGGACATCAAAATCTTATAAAAGTAAATGTTGAAAACTATCTTTACGGGGCTACTAGGTGGAGCAGTGGATAGAACACCAGCCCTGAAGTCAGGAGGACCTGAGTTCAAATCTGGTCTCAGACATTTAACATTCCCTAGCTGTGTGACCCTGGGCAAGTCACTTAACCTCAATTGCCTCAGCAAAAAAAAAGAAAACTATTTTTACATGTAATTGGAAAAAATAAAATACTATTAAGTGGGAAGAAAAATTTCATGTCTCATGGAGTCATTAACTTTTATTTGGTCCATTCTAATTTTTAGGGAGTTTATTAGTTGAAAAAAGTTTTGTGCCTCTTGGACCAAATTATTAATTCCTTTTCCAATAAATTTTGGATATTAAGCAAGAATTGTAGAAAGAATAAAAAAATTTGTAAATGAAATGAGAACACTAGAGAAAAAATTGGAAAAGAAATATAGTTATGGAAAAATGCAACAAACATCAATAGAGAGCATGAAAATGTTATGTTGTGGTCCACACTCAGATCCCACAGGCCTCTCCCTGGGTGTATATGACTTTCTTCATCACTGAACAACTGGAACTGGTTTGAAACATCTCATTGTTGAAGAGAGCCATGTCCATCAGAACTGATCATCATATAGTCTAGTTGTGTCCTGTATAATGATCTCCTGGTTCTGCTCATTTCACGCAGCATCAGTTCATGTAAGTCTCTCCAGGCATCTCTGAAATCGTCCTGCTGGTCGTTTCTCACAGAACAATATTATTCATATGCCATAATTTATTCAGCCACTCTCCAATTGATAGACATCCATTCAGTTTCCAGTCTCTAGCCACTACAAAAAGGGCTGCCACAAACATTTTTGCACATGTGGGTCCCTTTCCTTCAAGATCTCTTTGGGATATAGGCCCAGTAGAAACACTGCTGGGTCAAATGGTATGTACAGTTTGATAACTTTTTGAGCATAGCTCCAAATTGCTCGCCAGAATGGTTGGATCCATTCACAACAATGTATCAGTGTCCCAGTTTTCCCACATCCTCTCCAACATTCATCATTATCTTTTCCTGTCAGCCAATCTGACAAGCGTGTAGTGGTACCTCAGGGTTGTCTTAATTTGCATTTCTCTGATCAATAGTGATTTGGAGCACTTTTTTATATGTCTAGAAATAGTTTTAATTTCTTCATCTGAAAATTATCTATTTATATCCTTTGATCACTTATCGATTGAAGAATGACTTGAATTGTTATAAATTTGAGTCAATTCTCTATATATTTTAGAAATGAGGCCTTTCTGATTTAAAATTTAATGTTAAGGAGCAGTTTCCACATACTTCTTAAGAAAAAACCTGGGCTAGTCCTATTATTTCTTTCTTGGAATATAAAGTGTTGTGTTATTCCTGGCTCTCAGGGACAGCTTAGGCTGGAGATCTGCAAGCTTTCGGTATGATCTAGAGCAAAGTCTGACTGCTGCTCTTCAGTCTGAGCTCTGGAAATTTCTAAACTGGATTTGAGTCTATGTAACTGTTGGCTACTGGTGGACTCAGTCACCACTGAAAAGCTCTGCTGATTCAGTGACCAAGTTTATGTCTAATCCAGAATCCCTTTTTCTCATTATTCTTCTTTGTAGGCTTACGATTGGGCTAAAAGATAAATTTAAGACATAGCTCAGATCTCTTAGAGTCTGAACCTGTTTAGTATACAGCCCAGGTCCCATAATCTCTTTGTGAACTGCTATACCTTTTGTAAAGGTCCCCTTCTCAGTCATGCAATGGATCCGGGACCCAGAACTGTATAGTAAGCAATAGAGCTAATAATTGGAACCCATACCTTTATGTTGAATAAATTTGGATCTGAGACCTCTTTTTGCCCAGTGTACAGCTTCTCCCTGTTCCAGAATGTATAATACCCACGAGCTGCTGGTCAGGACCCTATCCTCAGTGTCCACAGATCTATCTTTCTATATGCTGATTAAAGATGAAAAAAAAAGATTTCTTCTAACATTTTCTTAGATTTCTCACTCAGGATCCAGTCTGGTGCATTTTCTGGATGTGTGTGAAGATGAAGTTTTATTTGGGAGTGTGATGGGAAAGCTTACAGTATTTCTTCCTATTATGGTGCCATCTTGATTCCAAGTGAGGTCAAATTATGTTACATGGTTATAGATCACTTTTAGGAGACACTGAAATGTTTTGAGGGGAGATGTAACCAGCAAAGAGGAACTTCTGGATACACAGAGAATCCTTCTTCAATTGTCCCATTATAGTAACAAATCCTTTTGGTGAACACATAGCTTCCTATTTTATTACCTCACCTAATGTTTATGATCAGAAAATAACTGGACAAAGTTATTGCTGTTGAACCGACCTTCAAGGAATCTTGAATGATTCTGAAGAATGGATGAGAGATACCTTGCTGAAAAAGAGTCAATAAGATAGCCTTTGACTTTACTAAATCAATTGCTTTTTTTAACCTATAATATGCCCAAAAAACTATATTCTCTCCATCTTTCAGTGAATTGTGAAATGTTAAAGAAATTGTCCTATATTGAATATCAATTGTGAAAGCCTACTTATCCTGTACTAATATCCCCATGTTTAGGAATATTAGTTTAGTTACATCAAGTCAAGTGTGGTTGACCCACTCTGCAGCAAGGAGTTTGGTAAACATAGTCAAGCCTGATGAATCCCTCTTGGGATTTTTATGTCATATGAAAGGGGATACTACTTTGAGGTTCCCTGGATAAATTAGGTCTTGAGGACATTCCAGTAACATTTTAGGAAAAAAAAACTAGCCTCACCAACTTAACAGGGAGTATACAGTCTTAGTTGATGTTGCTCCTACCATGCATGGAAATTCACCAACCAACTTAAATGTTTTAAGAGGCATTTCAAAGATGAAAACAGTGTGGTAAATTTGGAGATTTATAAAAGTCTGATACAATTGTTCATGCAAGAATAATGTCATAAACACTAAAACTTAGAATGAACTGAGGAAGTTGACAAGAAAATCCAAGGACAATGAAAAGGAATAGGGAATTTAAAAAAAGCTATACTGGAAGATCACAGAAAAGATAAGTGGATGGAATGAGAAGGTCTACAATAAGGGAAAATAAAGAGAAGGCACTGCTATTCAACAACTTTTTGATTTGTTTTCATTCATGCTGAAGAGAATCTCCCTGGATTTCAGTGGATGAAATAAAAATAATTAATTAGGGTAGTGATTCCCAAGATAAGAAAGGAGAAATAAAGGAGCACTTCCCTGTCTTTGATAAATAGGTTCAAATCATTAAGCTCTGATGAATAAGATCCCTGGTCCTGAAAGATCTGGTAAATGTAATTGCTGAGCCAATGCTAATGACCCTGAAAAAAATTTTTTTTTTGGGGGGGCGGTTCTGGGAAGATGGCAGAGTAGATCAGTAAATTTCAAGCTCTCTAGATTTCCCCAACAAACAGAACAATTTTTTTTTTCCCCTCAGGATGAACATAAGACAGGTGAAAAATTAAGAAGACTTGGACCAGAATGGTACAATCTGGTACAGCCCAAGAAGACTTAAAAAAAATACTCCAGGCATGTGAAATGCAGACATCTCTGGGTTAGCTCCACAGAAACAGGGGAGCCCTGAGGCTAGCTGGGCTTGGCTGGAGCCTGAGCAGGAACCACAGGGAACTTTAACCTCCTGGACAGCAGAACAGCCTAGGGAGTCTGGGGTCTAAGCCTGGGAAGATGAGTGAACCTCAGCTAATTAGAAACACTGTGGGGGGGCAGCTGTGCTGCAGGGACATGACCCTGGGAGAGAAGGAATCAGAACATCTGATAAGTGCAGTAAGGCAGGGACATTGCTAAGCTGGCACTAGCAGAAGGGTGGAATTTTCGGTTTAGGTTTTCAGGTCAGATGGGAGAGCTGAAGTGAAGCTAGAGATACCATCCCCCTCCCCCCCAAGAATAGAGATGTTTATATTAATACTTCTTTTTTTTAAAAAATGAACTGGCAAAGAAGAAAGACCCCACCCATAGCAACTTACTTAAGGGAATAGGGAAGACTGGGGTTCATCTTCAAAGAAGACACTGAAGTAAAAAAAAAAAATCTATTTCTACCTCAAAGAGTAATGTTAAATGGCTCCTGGCCCAGGGAGAATTTATAGAAGAACTCAAAAAAAGAATTTAAAAATCAAATAAGAAACACTGAGGAAAAACTACAAAAAATAAATAAAAATCATCCAAGAAAAACAAGAAAATGATGGGAAAAAGTTATCCAACTAGAAAAGGAGACACAGAGTCTCAAAGATGAAAATAACTCTCTGAAAATTAGAATTGGGCAAGAGGAAGCCAGTGAAGCTGTAAGAGATGAAGAAATAACAAAATAATATATATATATATATATATATATAAATGAAAAATTAGAATAGAATGTGAAAAATTTTATAATAAAAACAACAGAGATGGAGAATAGATTAAGAAGAGATAATATAAGAATAATTGGACTACCTGAATGCTATGACCAAAAAAAAAAAAAAAAGAATCTTGACACAAGAATGCAAGAAATAATCCAAGAAAATTATTCTGGAATGATAGAACATGAGGGGAAAGTAGAAATAGAAAAAATCCATCACCACCTCAAAGAAATCCTTTGTGGAAAACACATAGGAATACTATTGCCAAATTTCAAAACCTCCAGATCAAAGAAAAAATCTTGCAAGAAAAAACAATTGAAATATGCTGGAGCTACAATTAGAATTGTACAGGACTTAGCAGCAGCCACAATAAAAGACCAAAGGTCCTAGAATTATATTTACTGACAATCAAAAGAACTAGACCTGCAACCAAAAATATCATATCCAGCAAAATTATCCATAAGGTTGAATGAAAAAAAAATGAACTTGGAGATTTTCAGGACTTTCTTTCAACCAAACTCTAGCTCAATAGACAACTTAACATATAGGAGTCAATATCCAAGATGAATTTAAAAGAATTTAACATGGACAAATTGTTTATGTTTTTTACATAGAAATATATTTAAGATTGACATTAGTAATTGGATCACTCAGAATAAAGATTGATATAATTGAAGTGCAGAGGACACAGAGAGGGGAGGAGGGCTTGTAGTTCTGAAAACTTACTCACATTGGGAATAGGTTAAATAAGCAACACTACATATATGCCATAAAGGGTATTGCACCCTCCAAATCTATAAAGAAATAAGGGGACGGATGGGCAGTTGGGGGAAGAAGACAAGTGAGGGATCCATGGATGGGGGGAAGTTAAATAATAGCAAGGCAAGTTAAGGATCAGAATTAAAGTGCAAAAGTTAGCAGGGATCAGAAAGAAGAGATATACACAAACACTACAATAAGGATCAGGAGTTGAATTTATTAGGAAAATAGAATGGCTTGTAATCATTGATCTCAGACAAAACCAAACATAAAGATTCAACCAAGAGAGAAATCCAGGTAATATATCAGCCACATTAATAATTTTTTAGATGCACATTTAAATATGGGTAAATATGTGTGTGTATGTGTCTGAATAGTTCTGAATATATGTAGATATGCATGCATGTCGTTCTGTGTATGTGTGTATATAGAGATCTATGTATATATGTGTGGATCTGTGGATGAGTGTGAATATAGGTATGTGTGTGTGTGTGTGTATGTGTATTAAATATATTTGTGTTTAACTATAGCCTGCTTGGGAGAGGTGAGGAGGATGAAAGGGAGGAAAAATAATAAAGTTTAAAAAAAGTGCAAAGCAGAGAACAAAAGAACAACCTATAGGGAAGCATGGAAAAGATGAACACTCATGAATATAATAATTCTATTACATATCCTTTGTTGAACTGGATATTTGTTATATGTTTTGAATCCTCCCTGATGTTCTGCTGGGCACATGACAATGCTCTGTTCTGTTTTGTTTTCCTTTTCTGTCTTTCTTTTTTTTAATTCCATTTTTTTTTTAATAAACAGAAAATTTTTTAAAAGAAAAAGAAAAAAATGTGGCAGATAGAAGTGCTGCAGGACTAGATAACATTAAATATCCTGGTATTTTAAAGGAGGAGGGGGAAAATCAAATGAATTACTAACTGAACTAGAAACTAGTGACGTTGACTTCAAATTCTGGCAAAAATAGAGAAACCATTATAAAAGGAATGATTAGTGAACATCTTAAAAAGGAAGTGATTAAACTATGCACATCCTTTGACCCCCACAGTACCACTACTAGTCATAAATCCCAAAGAGATCAAAGACAGAGGTTAGTACCCAGAAGGATAGAAATATTTAAAGAAGCATTTTTTATTGCAGCAAAGATTTGGAAACAAAGTAGATGCTTATCAACTAGGGAATGACTGAATAAACTGTCATATAAATGTAATGGAATATTATTGGGCAATAAAAAATGACCAAAAGTGATAAATTCAGAGCAACCTGGAAGGATTTATATAAACTGATGTAGATGCAAGAACAATTTATATAACTATAGTATTCATTATAAAGGAGAAAGTTGTATAAATCTTAAGAATTCTGATTAATGCTATAACTAGAAGATTAATGTCATATTTTTTACCTCTTGGCAGATAAATGATGGACTATAAGTATAGAATGAGATGTACATTTTTAGACAGTCAAATGTGTGAATTTATTTTGCTAACCTATACCCCTTTTTTTTTGGCTGAGGCAATTGAGGTTAAGTGACTTGCCCAGGGTCACACAGCTAGGGAATGTTAAGTGTCTGAGACCAGATTTGAGCTCAGGTCCTCCTGACTTCAGGGCTGGTGCTCTATCCACTGCCCCACCTATACTCATTTTTAATAATAAAGAGCTTCTATGGGTTGGGGGGGGGGAGAAAACAATGGGGAAGCGTGGTAATAAAACAAAAAAAAGAGAGAGAGAGAGAGAGAGAGAGAGAGAAAGAGAGAGAGAGAGAGTTAAACAGTTTAAAAAATATAGGTTGGAGTTGACGGAAGTTCATAAGAGAACTGAGATAAGCAGGGGCCAGGTTGAAACTACTAGGTTAAATCAAGTGAGATAATTATGTAAAGCTCTTTGAAACCTCCAAGTACCATATAAATGTTAGCTTTCCCTTTTTCAAAAGCAAGTCATACATAATATTGATTCATAGTGTCATACACAGTTCTCATTTTTTATTCTTTGTGTGAGGAAATGTTCATGTGTGTTGATGTCTGTCAAGTTTATAATTTAAAAAGAAAGAAAAAAATTGTAAAGTGTCACAAAGAGCCAGCTTAGTTTCCTTAATAGTGGGTTGTGCCAGCTTAACCGATCCTATTTTCCTTTTTTTTTTCCTTAACAGAATGATGGGACTGGTAGGTCAGGGAAATGCTGTAGGTAGATTTTGCCCAGGTTTTAGCAAAGTATTTGATAAAGTCTCTCATTCTGCTCTTTTAAAATTAATGTTTCACTGATGCTTCTGTTTTTTAAATTGTTGCCACTTTCCAATAACACCTTCCCCCCTCCAAAAACAGAACCCTCCTCTGCAACAGAGAAGTAGTTAAGCAAAACCCAATGGCAACTGACAATGTCTAATAATTTGTGCCTCATTCTGGACCCACAATATACCACTGGAAAGGAGGGAGGTATGTTTCATCACGACACCTTTAGAATCAAGGTTAGTCACTGTCTCATGCTAGATGAGATGGTAGGGTGTGTGCCAGAATATAATATAATTAAAAGGATTCAGAACTAGTTAAATATCCTAACCCAAAGGTAATGGTTCCATATTAATTTGGACATATTCAGTGTAGTGTCCTTGAGATCTCTGCTTAGTCCTGTGCTCTTGGTCATTTTGACCAATATCATACACATACATCATATGTATATGTGTATGCATTTATCACGCATCTCAGATTTGCAGATAACACAAAGCTGGGAGGGAAAGGCAATTTACTGAATGAGTCAGGACTCAAAAAAATCTTACCAGGCTAGAACATTGTGCTGAATCACACAAGATAATAAAAGAGATAAATGCAAAGTTTTACATTTTGGTTAAAAAATACTGTGCTTCAAAAATCCAAGGTGGAAGAGACTTGGTTAAGAAGCAGTGATGAAAATTTAGGGGTTTTTAATGGACAGCAAAGTCAAAATGAATTAGTGATGTGATTTAGCTGCCAAAATAACAACAGGCAAAACCGAAAACTAATGTAAGCTTAGACTTTAAGAGAACCATAATGTCTAGGACTAAGGAAGTAACATTTCCATTCAACTGTGCTCTAATCAAAACACATTTGGAATATTATATTCATTTCTGGAAGCTACCATTTAGGAAGGGTATAGTTTAAGCTGTACAACATTTAGAAGAGAGCAACCAGGGTGTTGGAGAGCTCTGTATTTATGTCATAAATTGAAAGAACTGAAACGTTTCATCTGGAGAAGAGAAGGCAACAGTGGGACATGACGAAAATCTTTGGATATTTGAAGGACTGTCACATGGTAAGGGGATTTAATTCCTCCTTCTTGATCCCAAAGTACCTGATTAAAAGTGATGGATAGAAATTGAAGGGACAAATTTAGACTAAGGGGAGGGCAATTCTGTAACAATTAGAGCTGTCCCAAAGTGAAGTAATAGCTTGCTGCAAGAAACAGTGAGTTTCTCCTCACTGGATGTCCTAAAGTAAAAGTTCAGTGACCATGTATCAAGAATATTGTGGAAGGATTTCTTATTTAGGAATGGGCTGGTACAGTGTCCAAAGTATTTTCCTTCTTTGAGATTCTGTGACATTATGAGCCCATTTCCCTATTCATTCAATCAACAGGTATTTACTAGATAATGCATATCCAATGAGACTGCCTCTGGCTTCTATTTTGAAACAGAGTCAAAATCAGACAAATAAAATATTCAGTGAAGAAAGTAATGCACTACAACTTGAGAACTTGGGGTAAATGCTCCCTATGATAGGTCAGGAAGTGAAGGCACAAGAAATAATTCTGGTCCCCACTTGTCTCTCATTCTAAAGAGGAAGTCCCAGGCAGCAAGAGGATGGAAGCCAATAGATTCATTTTCTTTATTTTAAATAAATTCACATCTTTCGTTTTTATATCAATTCACTTTTGGACAGTTCAAATTGTTAGGAGGTTTCCCCTTATAATTCTAAGAATTCAATGAATTTGTGAAAATTCTTTGGGTCTTGGCTATGGAAGCTACAATCCAGTAAAACAGGTTTGCCAATCTAGAGCAGCTTTCATGCACATTTACACTTTCCCAATACTTCTCTTCTCCCCATGAAGCCCTTCCTTACAACAAAGAAAAACAGTGAGCAAAAACCATTTGATACTACATTCATATCTGTATGCAATGCTTATTGTAGTCATTGTGTCTATTGTTTGGATTCTTCTGTCTTCTAGATCAATTCATACAAGTCTTTCCATGTTTCTCAAATTTATATTCAGAGTTTTTTTAGAACTTGATAATATTTTATTGCATACTTGGCACAAATTGTTCAATCATTCCCCAGTCAATCAATCAATAAACATTTATTAAGTGCCTACTCTGTGCCAGGGATAGCTAAGCACAATTATCTATCATATACTCTGTTTCCAGTTTCTTGCTACTACAAAAAGGGCTGCTATAAATATTTTGGTACATATGATTTTTCTTTCTGTCATTCATTTCTGTGATGTCAAATAATGAAATCACTAGCTCAGGGTGTACCAGTGTTTTTATTCTTATTGATTTTTTCCTCCCTAATCCCTACAAATAGGCCTACTTCTCAAACTGCTCCCTTTCCTTAAAAAAACTTTCCTTGACTTCAATGCTTCTTTAAAAATTGCTTCTACTCTCTTTCTTAGCCAGAACCATAGAGTCATCTATACATTTATGTCTATTTCTCTCTCCATACCTTATTAGTCTGGTTTTCAAACCCACCATTTCACCTCAGCAGTTGTCTGGTACTTATTCTTAACTGCCAAATTCTATGGCCTTTTCTTCATTCTCATTCTGTTTGAACCCTTATCAATAATTGATATTGTCAGTCGTCCATTATTCTTGTGCAGTTTTTCCTCCCTTGCATTTCATGACACTGTTCTTGCTTGCTTCTCCTGACTATCTGAGCAATATGGCTACCTTCCCTGCTCCCTGCCAAGACCCTATCTTAGACCCTCTTCTCTTCCTTCTCTATGCTATTTTTCTGAGTGATCCCATTAATTCCCATGGGCTCAAATTTAATATTTATGCAAATGATTCTAAAATTTACAAATCTAGCTCTGAGGGACAATTACAAATCACTAATTTCCTGCTTAGCATCTTCACTGGGCTGTCTGTAGAAATGTAAAACCCAATATATCCATATAAGATTCTTTATCTTTTTTCTCAAAACGTACCCTTCTTCCTAAACTCCCTGTTGCTATCCAGGATACCACCATCCTTTCTTGATACTCACACTAGCAAACTTTGGAGTCACTCTCAACTTTTCACTTTCCCTAACTACCATATCTAACCAACTGACCACTCTGATTTTACCTTCACAACATCTCTTACACTCGTCCCTTTCTCACCACTTAGTTTAAGCCCTCATCACTTCTTGCCTCTATTTTCAATAGTTTCACAATTGGTCTCTGTGTCTCTAAGCTCCCACCTCCCATTCATCTTCCGTACAATTACCAGACTAATATTCCTAAAGCACAGGTCTGGTTGGATCACTTTAGTCAGTAAACATTTATTAAGTGCCTACCATGAATTAGCCCTGTGCTAAGCCCTTCATTGCTCAAGGAACTTTCATATCTCCCTGGCTCTAGCCTATCTTTCCAGATTTCTCTTCTCACACTCTATGTTCTAAACCAAAGTGGCCACTTCCTGCTTTTCATCCATGCATAAGTGATTCCCCATGGCAAGAATAAACTCCTTCCTCAACTATTCCTTAAAATCCTTAGCATCTTTCAAAACAGAGTAGTATTTAATAGTGTTGAACACCAGTCCTTCTCAATTATTTTTGGGTTTTGTTACACTGCTCTTTTCCTAGTTCTCCTATGGCCTGATTGCTTTTTCTGATTCCTTTTTTGACTTATCATCTCTGTCTCACCCACTATTTGTGAGGGTAACCCTATAACTCAGTCCCTCTGTGCCTCTCCTGCCTCATCAGTGATTCATGGCCTCTCTAACTCCCTTCAGTTTCAATATCCCCTATTTCAAAAAGTCTTTCCTGACACTGCAAAAATAAAAGAAACATGAAGTGGAAAGTTTGGGTGGGAAATCTTACACAAAAGTTCTGTTTTCACACATCACCTTCCCCCAGTCACAGATGATAAGATGAAGAGTGGACCAGAGAAAACTGTTTCATTAAAAACACCACAAATGCAAGACAGAAGAACAAATTGAAGTGTACACCAAACTTTACAACCAAATACCTTGAAATGGCACTTTGCTCTGAGTTCTACAAGAAGAAGACAAATAGCCAATTCTCTGGACCTTGAAAGGAAAGGCATTTAGATGGTGAAGGAACTCACCATAAATCACAACTCACAAAGAAAGCCCTGGAAACTCCAGGAATTTGTCTTCTCTCCTGTAACAGCTGTCCCCTCCACTTCCCTGAATGTCCCCCTCCTCCCTACCCCAGAACCCTCTGTGCCAGTAGAAACCTGAGGGCCCAGAAGAGAAGTCCAGGAAGTGGCAACAGCTGTTTTTCTTTATGGGGGATTATTATGCTCTGTTGCCATTTCCATATGGGTGGTTGGAGAGGATTTGGAAGAGAAGAAAAGAAAGAAGAAAGAAAGAGGAGAAAGGAAGGTTTCCCAACAATCCTACAACAAATCCTACATCCCTGCCCATCTGCAGGAGGTCACATAGGCACATGTGCACAGGAATCCCACAGGAATCAGGACTTCTTTTGAGAATGGAAAGATGAATACTTGATTCTTGTGTGATACAGTGACAACAGTGCCCAAGGAGAAAACTCCTTGTACCAATGCTCAATGATGTGCTGGAGTCAACTGATAGAGACTGGAGAGAGCTGATAAATTTTCAGTATGAACATCTATACTTTATAAATTGACAAAGGCTGCATATCAGGGCTTGATTTGTTTTGTTGATTGACCAGACTTAATAAAGTGATAGAGAAAATGCTAACAGTGCAGGTTAAATTTAAAGTTTGTAACCTAGGTATATTCCCCCCTCCCCATAGCCAGTTGTTAAATATTTACATCCCTGACTAATCCCATTGATTATGATTTCTTGGTGGTGGGAATTATAGTTTTTGATGCAGTTTGATGTAATGGAAAGAGCATTAGAGTAGGATCCAAAAGATCTGAATTTAAATTATGTAGGACTGTGGCAAACCGCTTATTCTTTCTGACCCTCAGTTTCCCCATCTGTAAAATAGAGATGAAAGAAAGGACTGGCAGCATCTATAAGGTATCTAATTCTAATGACTCCTGTGTGACACATCCACAACAGTGCCCAGAGACAACACTATAAACTGCAAAATAGTTTCACATGAACATTGGTAAAGGGAGTTTCCTCACTGGGAATTCCTTATACCAGTCAAATCACAGATCAGAACCAAATTTTAAAAATAGCAGATAACATTTTACACCATCTGCATGGTAACTATTAGGATAAAGTTTTATAAATACCAGCTATTCTCTAATTCCAATCTCAGCTCACATTTTACATTCTTATTTAAACCTTTCCCAACCTGCCGGCTCACATGAAAACTTGCTTCCCTTTCCTAATGCCCTTGTTTCACCCAAGTTCATCTGAAGTTTGCCATGCCCCTTTATATTTGAGCCTGTTTTTTTCTTTCCCTTAGAAAGTTAGCTCCTTGAGGGCAGATGCTTGTCTTAGGTTTACCACCATGCTTCAACTACCTTTTTCTACTGCTCTTTCAGGTCTCTTTTCCCACTTTTTCCTCTATTTAAGGAAGGGTCTAAACCAGTAATCCTTTATTCTCTGGACTTTGTTGGACCTTCTTCCCCTCCCACTTTTAAGTTTTTGTTTTTTAAATCTGTTGTCTTCATCCATCAAAATGGAATGCCTTTAATTGGGGAATTGTTTCTTTTAGTTTGTAGTTATATCATCACAGTGCCTGACATGTAATAAGCAATTAGCAAATACTTGTTGGTTTATATATCATTATATTCTCAACCCCAACAAAACGCTAGCCCCATCCCCCCACCTCCACCGGCTTTTAACACTGACAAGACAGAACACAGCAGATGCTCAATAAATATACTTCCATATGTCTTTGCCGATCCCCTCAGTGTGGGCATTCCCTCCCTTCCACCAGAACATATTTTATCTTTTACCACTTTCCCACTTTTTTTTTTTTAATAGAGAGGGGCGTACCCCTAGGATTCAAGGCCTTGCTTTGGCTTTTTCCATAAGTAACCCAGGTTTGCTGGCTGGAGCGTTTTGCCTAGGCAGCACACACCCTTACGTATACTTGGTGGATGGCAGGGCACCACTGGGTAAACATTGCTTGATTAATTGATGATCATCTTTATCCTTCCAGCGAAGAAGGAAGCCCTAGCAGTTCAGAGACAGCCGGGTTTCCTCGCTCCGAGACCTAGAAGGCTCCAGCGGGTGGGCAGTTCCACCAGCCGCAGGTTCCCTGCAAACAGCCTGGGGAGGGACAGACCCCGCCCTGCTTCCCGGCGATGGGAGAGTGCCGCTTTCCGGGTTTATCCGCCTGTGTAACTCCTTAGGGGATGCTGGAGTCCCAGCGCCTGGGAAGGCCCAGGACTGAGTGATGGGGGGCCAGCAGGGAGGACGAGGACGAGGACCGAGCACGGTTTCAGGTCTTTTAGAGGAAGCACCGAGAGTCAGGGTGCGGGGTTTGTGCTGAGTCCAGTCCGCACTGACCCTCCTCAGGAGCAGGGGGGCTTGGGCACTAGCTGGCTGCCGGGAGGGGGAGGGGGACCGGGAAGGAAGAGGGGAGGGGAAGGGGACAGTGATGGACAGGGAACAGCGAGGCCAGAGTAAGAAGGGAAGGAGGCGGGGCGGGGCTGAAGAAGGGGCGAAGGGGGCAGGGGGCAGCGGCGGGCAGCCGGCAGGGCAGGACAGGGGGCCCCGGACGAGAAGAGCGGGCAGGGGGCGGGGTCCCAGGTGAGGCGGCAGTGGGCGTCCCCGGGGCCCAAATCCCCGCCCCCTACACTCCTTTTCTCCCTCCTCTCCTTTACCCCCTCCCCTTACCCTCCTCCCTTCGCTGCCGCCAGCCGGGCCCGGCCGGGCCCCACCTCCCAGCTCAGTCCCAGGAGGGCTGAGTTGCGGTGGCGGCACGGCGGCGGGCGGCCCTGTCTGGGGCTCCAGGATTAGCTTCAGCCTCTCTCTTCCTCCACCCCCACATCCTCTCCATCCCCCTGCCCCCGGCTCCATCTTGCTTGGGCTGCCTCCCGGGCACCTGTGGAAGAGTAGCCGTCTCCGCCTCCCCTCCGGCTGCTAGGTAAGAGGCGAGGGGAGGGGAAGGGAGAAAAGGGGCGGCCTTAGCTCGCTTAGCCCGTGGGGATCGGGGGACTCTGGGGCTGAGGAGGGACACCTGAGGGTCGTGCATTCCCAGTCCCTGGCTCCCTCTCCGTATCTCCGCCTCCCCGACCCCGACCCTGAGTTGGGTAGGGAGGGATGCTGTGGCCGGCTCTGATACTAGCTCCTGACTCGGGTGGGGCAAGGGATTGGGGGTGGGGTGGGGGAGTGGAGATAGAGAAGAGAAGCGGTTGCAACCTCCTACCTCCCCCTCCCAGCCCGCTGCCGCAGGGCCCCCCCCCCCGCCCCACTTCCTCAGGGTCGGGATTCAGATTTAGGGGTTCAAAAGAGTGGATGGTTGAAGAAGTTCTGGGTTCCCTTTCCTCCTTCCATCCTTTTACCCTCCCCCCTCCCTTCCTCCGGCTAGGAAAGGAGGGATGAATTGTGTGTGCTCAGCCTGGGCTGAAAGGAGATCGTGTGTGCCCGAGTAACATCCCGAGGTGACCCCATTGCCCAGAGCAGCGTTTCTCGAGGCCTTGAAATAAGCAAGTCTCTGGAGACTCGCGCTGTGCCTGGAGTAGAGATGTGCGAGCGCCTGTGTGTGTGCTCGCACGTGCGTGTGGTGTTGTGTCTAGTCTATTTACATGCACTTGCACATTGTGTGTAAAAGTGTGTGTCCTGATTCCTGTGGATTTGGGTGCACACGTGCCCGCGTGACCTCCTGCAGATGGGCAGGGAGCAGCTCTGATATAGGATTGTTGGGAAACCTTCCTTTCTCTTTCCTCTCTCCTTTCTTCTCTCCCAAATCCTCTCCAACCATCCATATGGAAGTGGCAACAGAGCATAATAATCCCCCATAAAGAAAGGCAGCTGCTGCCTGGTCCCAGGACTTCTCTACTGGGCCCTCAGGGCTCTGCTGGCGCTGAGGGTTCTTGGGGGAGGAGGGGAGAGGGGGAGAGACACCGGGAAATGCAGGGGACAGCTGTTACAGTGACAGAAGAGAACAGGCTAGTTCCAGGAGTCTCCAGGCTCTCTTTGTGAGCTGTGATTTATGGCAGTCCTCTTACCCCCCAAATGCCTTTCCTTCCAGAGTCCAAGGAGATGGCTACTTGTCTTCATATTATGAATCAGAGCCAAGTGTCATTTCAGGGGGTTTGGTTGTAAATTTGGGTGTGCCCTTCAATTTGTTCTTCTGTCTTGCATTTGTGTAAGACTACTTTTCATCTTATCATCTATGACTGGGAAGAAGATATAGGAAAACAGTACTTTTGTGTAAGATTTCCCACAAAACTTTAGATTTCATGTTACTTTTGTTTTTGCATTATCCAAAGACTGGACACATCTAAATGAAGTCATGGATTTCATTCCTGGTTTCATGAATTACACTTGAGGGCAACATGAAGGTGCCCTTGGTGCATTGATTTCCTACATTTTATTTTTCCCTTTGCAGATTGGTACTTAGTGGGTAGAGGGTAAAGACAATGATTGCTATGATCCGAGAGGAGATTCAAGGCATGTGTATATTATGTATAAAGTTGGGCAATGGAAGGGAATCAGGCGCAATAAGTAGCTGCTACTCATGAAGTAATTTGTGGAGGCCAGAAAGTACCCTGTCCCTAATTTTATCCCTACTAATGCCTCCATGGCCATCCACCATTACAAATTCATTCCTTTGGGTCTTTGAAACTTCTGCTCAAAACCTTAATTGAAGATTTAATTTCCAAATGTGATATTAGGTGAATGAGCAGAGTCATGAACAATGGACCACACAAGGTGAGGCCAGTTTGTAGAACAGAGCACTGCACTTAGGAGCAGGAAGACCTGAGTTCTAGTCCTGTAGCCATGAAGTAGGACTTCATGGATTTAGATCTGGAAAGATCCTTAAAACCCATCAAATCCAATTTTCTCATTTTTCAGATGAGGAAACTAAAGCCTAGAGAAGGACATTGACTTGCCTAATTTCACTTAGATGGGAAAACCAGAATTCAGATCCAGCCTTGAATTTCAATCATTTCCATTAGAATTAGGGAAGAATGGATTTAGAATTTAGGTGTTGGCTACCTATGAGACCCCTTCTATCCTACTATTCCATGATATTTTCCATGAAAAATTCTACAAGGAACAGCATCAAAAAACAAAACTCCCAAACTCCAGGATCTCTTGGTTTTGTTAACAAACACCTTGCTGGGATGGACACCCAAACACCCACACACCTCCTAGCTTAACCTGATGTACACATGCCACAGCCTGAAAAGGATTGGGAAAGAACTTTGCCAGCTTTACAACGTATTGACAGAGAGGTATCAGTATCACATCAGTGTATAAATAGGATTTCCCTCCACTAAGATAAAAACTGAAATGTTATTTTTAAAAGAATAGGTTTGTGGCAGTTTAGGGGGAAAAAAAGCTGGCCATTAGGTTATTTAATTAATTTTAATTTGGCCCTATCTAAAGTAAGGTAAGTGGATACAATTAGATATCTATTTAAAATGACTGGGTGGGTCGAGGTTCCACTGGGGTAATGAGATCAGGTGTTGCCTGGCTGGCATGCATATGGCTGCTACTCAGCAGAGATTTCATTCTTCCCCACCTGGGTGAGCAGTATAGGGATTTTTTTTTTCCTGTCACGCCAAAGGACTGGGATTTAATATTTGTTTTTGTTTGTTTTGATTTTTACAGAAAGGCACAGCTTGTACAGCAGGGTCAGAAGACAGGGCAGGAAAGCCCGAGAGTGCAGGCCTTGGGAAAATTGTGAACTCAGTCTATCTTCGGCACCCTCTGCCTAACCCCGCCTCCTTTCACTTCTCCCAGTTCCCATGGCTCCCCATGGGTGCCACCCTCTCCCCTGCCTCTTAGGGGAAATTGAGCTGACAAACTAATTCACTCTAATCCAGTCCAGTCTGGCAAACATTTATTAAGCACCTACTTTGTACAAGATTTTGGGCATATGAAAATTAAATGAAAAAACAGTCCTTGTTGAGGAACTTAGCACTGCATTTTAAGATGCTAGCTATTAATTAGCTATTAATAAGGTCTGAAGACCTTCAATGAAGTAGAACCTACTGCTTCTCAAGGCAACCAGTTTTATTTTCAGAACAGTTCTAATTATTAGGGAGAATTTTGTCCCCCCTCCTTTCTGGCAAAAATCTTTCCCTGTAAAATCATCACTCTGGAGCAGAAGGAGGCCATCCAGTCCTCCTCCCTTATTCTGTAGATGAGGAAATTAAGTCTAGAGGGGTTAACTGCTGTCCCCAGAAGTGGTCAATGTCAGGGGTGGGATTTGCAACCAGGCTCTGAGAAAAAAGGGGAGACAGCTAGATGTTGAGATAGAGTTAGGAGTTCGAATTTGATTTCAGATATTTAATACTTCCTAGCTGTGTGACCCTGGGCAAGTCATTTACCCCCAATTGCCTCAGGGAAAAAAAAGAAAGAAAAAAAGGATCTTTTCTCTGTACCTTTTCCACCCATTGCTCCTCATTTATAATAATAATAGCATTGTAGCTAACATTTATATAGCATGCTGTGTGCCAGGTGCTGTTTTACAATTCTGTTTTCTGGAGTCAATGAGAACAAGTTTAGTTCACAACCATTTTGAAGGCAATGTTAGTCAAGGAAACCTGTACCTGAGGAACCTCATGCAAACTTTCTGTTTATCTGTTTTAGAGCAGATAAGGCTGAACCTAGTCACCTCATTTAATCATTGCCCCCTTTACATAGCTCTTGGGGGTGTTCTTGCTTCATAAGAGCCCTGTGACTAAGCCAAGCCAGAATTGTAATCCTTTCTTTAAGGATGAGAGAATTTAGTGTCAGAGAAATGAAGTGACTTCTCTAAGAACATATAGCTAAGAAATGTCAGCATCAGAACTTGAACCTGGGACCTTCTCATTCTAAAAATTGTGTTGGTTAGTTCCACTCTTGTCTCCCTAGTTCTGGGTGGCCAAAAATCTCTTTAGAAAGGGAGCAAAGGATCAAGCAAAAGAAAACAGGATGTCCTCATTGGCAGAAGCCAGATCTCAGGCTTAGATCCCCTTATCTAGGGAATAAGACTGATCTTAATTTCCCTGAGGACCTTGGGAAATATATTTCTGAAATGTAAGTGCTGTGGTTGGGGCAGCACTGATCAATTATTCCCCCTCCTTTCCTCGCCCCCCACTTCTTTTGGCACATTCAGCAAACTTCTTAATGGTGGGTCCTTGCCATGCATTCTAATAGGAGTTTTCATTAAGTGGGCTGTTAAAAGCCTTGGAATTCTTCCAGCATCTCATCTTTCTTTTCATTTGAGGAGTCCTAGAATGCAGAATATGGACTGTGGGGTTTGCAGGCTTTCAGCTTTCTGCTCCCAAATGGGCCAGCTTTCATTTTACACTTGGATGATATAAATAGAACTCTGCCTGAGTTATTTTGGGGAAGGGTGAGGGAGCATTAAAAAAAAAAAAACTGACAGCCCTGTCCCTTGGCTAAGACCTTATTTGCTTGTCACTTTTATGGCTGAGGACACATGATGGAAATGGATGAGAATGGTCTAGGAAATTGTAGCTCCAATGGGCAGTCTGTTCTTCTTTTGCAACTCTACTAACAAGATAAATAGGATCCAGCTTCCTCTGAAAAATAAATGTACCTTGAGCCTTTTTTCATTCATCAAACAGATTGCCTTGTGGACTTGAAGTAAATAATCTGCTTTGCCAGTTAGGCCCCTGGAGCTGAATCCAAGGAGAAACAGCCATGAAAATGTGAATTAATTTATTCCATTCTTTTAAAAATATATATACATGTAAATCTATATACATATATGTAAATATCTGTATATATGCAACACATCTCTCTATATAAAATACATATATACCTATGATTCACATATGTATCTACATGTATATTTTTGTGTACATCTATAGGGATGTATAGATATATGTGAGTATATGTATGTGAATACATTTGTGAATATATATGTGTGTATATACACATGCACATAAAATGTCTGACTTGCCACACACACAGAGAATTGTTAAAATGGGAGAATGATAAGTAGAGAGTAATTGTGTACTATGGAATTATTACTGTAAGATACTGCATTGGATACAGGCATATTATTCTAGCTGAATCTTGATGGGCAGGAGGTTTCCAGGATAATGGTAATAATTCATACTTATATGCCTTTTTTTTAAGGTCAATGTGACACTTTCCTCATGACAAATTTGCAAGGTAAGTAGTCAATGTATTATCATCCCCATTTTATAAATAATTGAGACTAAGATTCAGAGACATAAGTGACTTTCTTATGACACAGTATTAGAATTCATATTCGATCCTAACCAAAAGTCCACTTATATACAATATCACATGTTGAAACTTCCATGTTGATTTGTCCTCATGATCTACTGTTAGGGGACTACCAAGTAAATTCACAAACAGTACTTCTATTTATGTTTCTATTTTCAAGGCTAAATGTTTAGTGTCTTCTGTTTTATTTTCCCTGGCTACTACCTCATGCCTGAAATTCTCTTTCTCCTCATTTCCACTTTTGGTTTTCTTCAAATTCCAGCTAAAATCTCACTTCTTCCAGGAGTCTTTTTCTGATTTCTTTCATACAAATTCTTTCCCTTTATTGATTATCTCTTATTTATCCCCATTGTGTATATAGTATTTGCTTGTTATGTGCTCCAGAGCTGGAAATAACTTTTGCCTTTCTTTGTATTCTCATTGTTAAACAATAGTTTAACAAGGCATAGTAAAGTCCTTAATAAACGCTTTTTGACCAGACTATCGGTGTTAATTAGTACATAAAAATATTTGTTGAATCTAGCTCCTCCATGTAAATAGAGGAACTCATTATGAAAATGTAAATATACTTTCAGAATCAAACCAGAAGAATATTCATTTGACTTTGGGAATAAATAAGTAAACATGTTTCTTAAATAAGCTGAACAGGTTTGGCTTGGTTTGGTTTTTTCCTGATGTAAGATTTCAGCCTTAGTAATGAGACTAAGATTCAGAGCAGAGACCTTCAGAGACCATCAAGGCCATCCTCTTCACTTTACAGATGAGGGAATTGAGGCTGAAGGGTGGAGCTATTTGTCTAAGGTTACACAAATAGTTTAGCTGGTATTCATGCTCTGAATTTTTGATTCAGAATCCTGTGAAAGAGGTTACACTGTGAGAGCAGGGGGGAAAAAATGGATAGCACTGAGACAGCCTTCAATAGCTGGGATGAAACAATTCCTGCTCTAGTTTAGTAAATTCTGACAACCCCTTCCTCCCTTCTAGTTCCTATTTCCACTGTATGGATGGCTACCTTGCATATCTTTGTTCTAAGGACTTCAACTTTTAGATTGGACTTCTGATCACTTACCTTTTCCTGTCTGTGACCTACATTGTGCTTAACTTAGTCTTCTTGCTCTTTAGCTCTTAGTCCTGACTAATAGCTAAAATTGAGGAGTTAATCTGCCCTGATATCTGAAGAAATCAGCAGAGGGGTGGTTGGGTAATTTGAGGGAAGGGCTGTAGAGGAAGAAGAGAAATCTGTTGTATGAGTTTTTGTACCTTGGTACCAGCACTACAAGGAGAAATGACTTATTTGTTCCCAGGAAATGTTAAGCATAATTAATTGCCAAAGTAAAAATGGAAGACTTGACCCATTGAGAAGCATGTTGCCAAGAAGAGCTGGCTCAGATGAATGGGAAAGGGAACCAAAGAAGCTTGGCCCAGAATCACACTGAAACTAGATTGCGTAGGTGGTACAGTGATTAGATCTCAGAACTTGGCGTCAAGAAGATCCCAGTTGGAGTTCCTGCATCAGGTACTTATTAGTTATGTGATCCTGGACAAGTCATTTAACTTCTCAATGCCCCAGTTTTTTCTTTGTAAAATGGGATAGAGTTAAAAAGTGCACCCCGGGGCAGCTAGATAGTGCAGTGGATAGAGCACCAGCCCTGAAGTCAGGAGGACCTGAATTCAAATCCAATCTCAGACTCTAAATACTTCCTAGCTGTATGACCCTGGGCAAGTCACTTAACCTCAGTTGTCTCAGGAAAATAAATAAATAAAATAAAAAAGAGCACCTCCCTCACAGGCCTGTTGGGAGAATAAAATGAGTTAAATTATTATAACAATATATGCATATACATATGTAAACTATATATATAAAACAGTTTTATAAAGTTATTATAGAAAGTGTAAGACAGGGTCACAGCAGAGATGGGTTCTGGCCTTTTCCACAAAGGAATAGTTATAGCATAACCTTCACTCACTCCAGAATCTTAACTCAGAGCTCTGAGAGGCTGAATCTAGATGTTTTAATTTGGGAAATAGTAGGAAGAGTTGAGATGGCACCAGTCCCTCTTCTGGTTTAGTAAGATTGTTTGTTTTTTCCCCCCAAAACATTTCTATCCCAAAGCATTATAGGAAAAAAGATTTGTGGAGTGGGTCAGCCTTTCCTCTCCCATGTTGCCCAAGGAGGCCATCATCAATTCAATTGAACAGACATTTGCCTAATGCCTTCTATCTATGCAAAGTATTGTATTTGGGGTAATCAATCAACAGATATTTATTGAGCCCTTATGATGTCTGTCATATGGGCAGAGGAGCTAGGAAAATATCCTAGAATGAGACAACAAATCCGAGTGATTTTTTCGCCAACAGAAAGCAAAGATTCATTGCTTTGGGTTTTCTTACTGGACATATGAGTAGCCCAGGAGGGACTGGGACAAGCCAATAGGTAGTTATTTCCATTATTCCTGGACTTGCTCCACAGCATATTTCTGTAAAATCTGTCAGTGTTCCAGGTCCTATCATGGCTGCTGCTTAAGGCTACAAAGATGTATAGAGCAAAGTCTTTACTTATTCTCTTAAGAGGCTCATCCTTCAGGGAGACAAGGTACAACAATGTAAAAAGTTAACTAACAAAAAGTTAAATAAAGCAAGATAGTAATACTGCCCATCTTACTTTTTTTTTTTTTAACCTCCTTAAGGATCAAGGGATCATGTCTTCTCTGAGGATAATTGGGCCAAATGGTGAGAATGTGCTAATTCAGATAATCTCCCTAACCCCCTTTAGTTTTACAAATCCCTTGGATGATCTGTCTAATTCTTAATACTTGGGACTGAGAGAAATGTCAGGGCCCAAGAGACTCACTAGGCTTGATGAATTTAAATTCCCCAAGGAGATGGGCCCTTTACTAATTCCCTAGGAAACAGATACTAACAGCTTATGTACTGAGGAAGACTCTGTCTACACTTTTGGAAGAATAGGGAATGTCTGTTGTTCATTTTCCTTACCTTTTGACAGGACATTATCCATAAAATCATAGGTTCCTAATTTTATCAACATACCAGCCAACCATAGTTCTGGAGGACTCATGATAAAACATGTGCTATCCACCTCCAAATAGAGCTGATGGACTCATAGATCCAGTACACACACACAGGCTAACAGAGTTATTTGTTTTGTTTGACTCTACATATTTATTTTTCTTTCTCAGTGGTTGGGGGAGGAGGAAGTGAGGGAGGCAGAAAATTCAGAATTAAAAACAAAATAAAATTGAATTTTTAAAAAATGAAAGGTTCCTGGTCAGAGGTCATCCAAGGTCACAAGTATTTAGCAAGCACTTACTATGCCTAGTCAGGGAGTAAGCAAAGAGTTGAGGATACCAGGAAAGGCAAAAGCAATCTCTTCACTCAAGTAGAAAGTCCAGTGAGGAAATACACTCAAGATACAGAAAGCTGATATAGGTAATCTCAGAGGGAAAGGACTAACAGTGAAAGGAGCCAGGAAAGGCCTCCTGAATAAAGGAGCCCTTAACATAAATCTCTTCATTGTCAGCTAAATATTTGGTATAGGGGAAAGAGCCTTGGCTCTGTAGTCAGTGAGTTCAAATCTTGCCTCAAAGGCTCATTGCCTGAGTGAACATGGCTTGTCTTTGCTCATGAGGGCATTAGACTAGATGGATTTTGAGGTTCCTTCCAGCTTGATCAAATGGGCATCAAGAGCAGCACATGCCAATTCTAGGCATCTCTCCAGTTTTACCCTCAAGGCCCAAAGGGAATAAATCCATTCCCATTTCTTATTTTTTTTTGCTGAGGCCATTGGGATTAAGTGACTTGCCCTGGGTCACACAGCTAGGAAGTGTTGTGTCTGAGACAAGATTTGAACTCAGGTCCTCCTGACTTCAGGGCAGGTGCTCTAGATGAATACATTTTAAAATGTATCATATTCGATTTTGACCATCATACCAGCTTGTTAATAATTTTGTCAAAGAGATTCACCCTTAAAATGGTCAGATGACCTCCAAGGTCCAACCCACTTATTTCATAAGGGAGGAAGGTGAGATTAAGTGATTTGTCCAGGGTCACACAGCAAGTTAGTGTCAGAGTCAAATTCTCTACCCCCAATCCTCTTGTTATTTATTTATACAGACTTATCATATATACTTTCTTTTCTTTCTTTTTGTTTTGCTAAGGCAATTGGGGTTAAGTGACTTGCCCAGGGTCACACAGCTAGGAAGTGTTAAGTGTCTGAGGCCAGATTTGAACTCAGGTCCTCCTGACTTCAGGGCTGGTGCTCTACCCTTTATCTTTCTCCATCTATGCTCTATCTATACTTTCTAAGCATGAATTTCCTTTTTTACTTAAGCAAAGGGGACATTTATAGTGTAATTTTGGGGCAAAATCCTTGACACTGATTTTTTCAAGTTTTAGATTTAAATACAATTAGGAAAGCAGCTCTATCAACCTTCTTTCCCTGTAAAGTTTATAAATAAATTAAAAACCATACTGCCCAGTTGTCAGAAACTCCAATTCAGAACTCAGGTATAGTGCAAGAGGTAGGGCTAGTTGGATACCTTTGTGTAAACCTCAGTTTTTAGCTAATATCTTCAGATAAAAAAGTCATGGCAACTTGTCCTTTGGGACAGGGTAACTCCTAGAACTTTGAACTGGAGACCTAGTATCAATTCAGTTTAACAAATATTAAGCAGTCTACAAGTATTAAGTTCTGGTCTGATATGTGCTAGAAATACAAGCATGAAGATTGAAACTCTTACCGTTTACTAAAGACCTTACATTCTAATAAAGGAGACAAGAAGTACTTATAGGAGAGGGGGGCAAAGGAGTATTTATAGCAATCTGCCATGTGCCAAGTACTGTGCTAAATTCTTTACAAATATAATCTCATTTGAGATATGTATATATACATACATATATATATGTTCACACACATACACATATATAGCATAAATACAAAGTGTATAAATATAAATGAGTACATAGTGAATACACGGTTGTTTGGGAGGGCAGGCCATAGCAATTATAGGGATCAGGAAAGCCTTCAAAAAATGTTGCTTGAGCTGTGTCTTTTTTTTTTTTTTAATAGTTTTTTTTTTATTTTTCTAAATACATGCAAAGACACATGCAACATTCATCTTTGCAAAACCTTGTGTTTGAAATTTTTCTCCCTCTCTCCCCTCAAACCCTCTCTCTTAGACAGCAAGGAATCCAAAACATGTGCAGTTTTTCTAAACATATTTCTATATTTGTCATGTTATGCAAGAAAAATCAGACCAAAGGGGGGAAAACACACACACACACACACACACACACACACACACACACACCCCAAGCACAAAGAAACAAAAAGGTAATAATACTACGCTTTATCCACATTCAGTCTCCATAGTTCTTTTTGTGGATGCGGATAGCTCTTTCCATCACAAGTCTATTGAAGTTGCCTTGTATTACCTTATTATTGAAAAAAGCCCAATTCATTACAGTTGATAATCATCTAGTCACCCCTCCCCTTTGTGAGTATTTCTTGTCTCCTCACTTAGAATGTAAGGTCTTTGATAAGCATTAACTGTATACAATGTTCTCTTCACAGCTCACTTCACTTACTATCAGTTCATGTATGTCTTTCCAGGCTTTTCTGAAATCTGTTGAGTTGTGTATGAAAGGGTCTGTGAATCATCTGTATAGGGGTAATAGTTAAATTATGGGAGTTGATGGACGTTATCAAGAAAGAATGTGTAGAGACTGAGAAAAAATCTTGAAGAACATCTATAGTTAAAAAGAATGTGAAAAATATTTTAAAAAATAAAAAGAATAATGTGAATGATGAACCAGCAAAAGAGATTGAGAGAGAATGGTCAGATAGATAAGAGAACAAAAAAAAATAGTGGCACAAAATCCCAGAGTATAGAGAATATTTAATAGAGAGGGTCCTTATCAGCATCACATGTTGCAATAGGTCGAAAAGAATTAAGGCTGAGAAAAGGCAGTTAGATCTGGCAGTTTAGAGATCATTGGTAATGGGAGAGAGCAGTTTCAGTTTTGGTTTCATGAAGATTTTTTTTTTTTTAAGGATGGGAGAGACTTGGGCTTGTTTGAAGGGCCTGTTTGTAGGGAGATGTTGAAGATTTGAGGAGGGACTGAGCATGCTACCTGCTGGAGAAGATAGGAAGGGATCAGTCCAAGTGTACATGTATTTCCTTGTCAAAGGCTTGGGGAAAAGGAGAGAGTGGAAATGGTGTCAAGGTGTTTTAAGGTGGGAATGAGACAAGAAGCTTAAATTGAAAGAAATTTTTTTTCAGTAAAATGAAAGAAGATTCTCAGCTAAGAATGGAGAAGATGTGGGAATCTTGAGAAAGTTTGGAATAGTTTATTTGGGAAGTGAATTAGGAAATCAATTAAGGAGGAATCAAATATTAAGTGCCTACTCTGTATAGGGCTGGATGCTGGGCACTCAAAGGCAAAACCAAAGCATTTCTTTCCCCAAAGGAATTTAGATTTTATTGGGTTCTTGTCTTAGTTTTTTGTTTTGTTTTGTTTTGTTTTTTACCAATAATGAGCTGTATTATATTAGGCAAGTCACTTAATTTCTTTGTGATTAATTGGATTTGGGGCTTAATTTCCTCATCTATGGGATGGAAATTATAATACTTGTATTGCCTGCCTCATAGTCAAATGAAATCATCCATGTAAAGTGCTTCAGCTCTCTAAAACATGTGTGTTCTTAATTATTGTCATCCTTTAAACACATCTTGTTATTTTTACCTTTATTTGTGCTAGAGTGGAATGCCTATTGGGGGCAGGTTTCTGGCTTGGCTTTAGGCAATTTTTCTGCTAATTCTATAGGCTGGGCCAATTGTCTGGAGAGTAGGCTACTGCTACTTTCGGCTTTCTAGCCTCATCTATTTTTCCACTGCACTGTCCATTTAACAAGCCCCCTTAAGCGCTTACTTTGTGCAGAATGAGGTCAGAGGAGTTGACCATGGTTGGGCATAGTGTTTTTTGCCTGCCTCTCAACTTGACCTCAACAGATATCCTAGAGTTTGGAATATATTTGTAGTTTATTCTTGACTTTGTTCCAGAGTGGATTTTGAAAACTATCCAGAATTCTTAAGCTGCTAAAAATTCTTCAATGAAATCTTCAGTGAAGTCTAGAGGGAGAGGGGATTTCCTTTATTTTGATGACAAGGGTTGAATGACATTAAGATAATGTACAATATGACAGTGGGAAAAGTGTCTTTGGTATTAGAAGAACTAGATTTGGGTCTTAACACTCCCCTTCATACCTGTATGATTTAGTCTCAGCCACTTAACCTTTCTGAATCTCAGTTTCTCTATCTATAAAATAGGGATAAAAATATTGGTCTTGACTCATAGCATTATTTTGAGAAAATATGTGATAGTTAGTAAACAAGCATTTATTATGTGCTTACTGTGGGCCAGGAACCAAATTAAAGCTCTTGGAATACAAAGTAAAGTCAAGTCTTTGGCCTCAAAGAATTTCCATTCTAATGGGAGATACAACCTACATACAAGACATACAGTGTAAGTGGAAGGTAATCTTAAAGGGAAGGCACTGGAAGTGGGGTGGGGAGGGAAAGAGTCTAGGAAAGACTTTCTACAGAAAGTGGGAATTTGACCTGTTTGAAAGCAAGTTAGGGAAGCTAGGAGCAAGTCATCCAGTTCAAGTTCAGATAGGGTATTTTGAGAAATAGCAGTTGAAGTGTAAATGATTTGTAGAGTGCATGGTGGGGGAGTAAGATATTAGAAGACTGAAAAAGTAGGAAGGGTAAAGATGTAAGGGCCTTAAATGCCAATAGATGATTTTAGAAATCATCCTGGAGATAATAGAGGGGGAGGCACTAGAATTTATTGAGTTGGCTTTGGGGAGTAGGGAGGGTGTGTGAGTTGTCAGGCTTATGCTTTCGGAAAATCATTTTTTCAACTTAGTGGAGAATGGACTAAAGTGGTAAGAAACTTGAGGCAGGGAAATGAGTTAGAAGGCTACTATAGAATTCCATGCAAGAATAACGAGGACCTGCATCAGAAGAATGGCCGTGTGAGTAGAGAGAAGGGGATATAAAAAGAGAGATTTTGTGAAGGTAGAAACAAGATTTGATAATAGGATGGATATATGGGGTAAGTAGGAATAAGAAGTAAATGCTGACACTGAGGTTACCAGCCTGGGTGACTGGGACACCCTCAAGAATAATAGAAAAAAAAGAGATATTCAGTGAATTGTCAGATTTGCAGGATTTTGTGGCAGAAAAACCTACACTTAATAGAAAGTTGGACATATAAGATAAAAAAAATACAGTAAACATCAAAGACTAAGTACAAAGGATTCAATAAGGATAAACTGTTTATATTTTATATAAGGAAATATAAACTGTAAGTCTAAGATTGTTATTTGTTTTTTGGGTAATTTGAAGGAAAGTTTGGGATAGAGCTGAGTATGATGTGATTCTAAAAAGCAGAAACATATAGAAAAAGGTAAAAGGAGTAATTATACAAATGAGGTGCTAGAGGAAGAACTGACACAGAGAAATTATATAGAGGAGGAGGACTGGTAGTTCTGCAACCCTTCTCTCATCAGGAATGTGTTAAAGAGAAAACTACATATATAGAGAGAGAGATCTAGAAGGGTATAAAAGTCTTCTAAATTCAGTAAGAAATAAGAAGATAAGAAGCTGGGGGAGATAAGGGAGGGATTTTTTTGAGGGAACTCTAGTCCTATCAGATCTGGGTTAAAGAGAGAACAACAGATATTTAGAAAGGAATAAAAGTCTTTTAAATTTATAAAGAAATAAGAGAGTGAAGGAATAGGATAAGAAAGGGTATAGAAGATTAACGGGAATAGAAGAACAATATATTTGGAAGGCTATAAAAGTCATTAAATTCAAATAGAAACAAAAAGGCAAGGGGAAAAGATCAGGGGGAAGAGGATAAGGAAGGGATCCTGGGGGGAGAGGGTAAGTTAAATAACAGGTAGAGAAGTAAAGTAGAAGAGTTAGAAGGGATAAAAAAATAAGAGATACACATAAATGTAATAATAAAAATCAGGAGCAGAAAAAGCAGGGGTAGTAATTATAATCTCAGACAAAATTAAAGCTAAAATAGATTTAATCAAGAGAAAAAATAGAGAAGTGATATTATATGTCAGCCATATTAATCATTATTATTGTAGATAATATAAGGTTGGAATATTGCTGTGGTGTAAGAAATGGTGAGTTGGTGGAGTTAGAATAATATGGAAAGACTTGAGATTTATGAAGGAAGATTTTATCTACCTTCGGAGAGACATGACAAAAAAGTATAGTATGGTCTTACCTAATTGCATATGAATACATGTGTACATATATGTGTGGGATTATAGATATTTATGTATGTAAATGTATATGTATATTTATGTGTATATGTTCAATGAATTGTCAGACTTGCAGGATTTTGTGTATATATGTGTATACCTGTGTACATGTATCTGTGTGTATGTATACGTAAATATATATTTGTGCTTAATTGTAGCCTTCTTAGGAAATGAAGGGGAGAAAGGGGGGAAAAGAATAAAGTAAAAAGTGCTCAGCAGAGAACAAAAGAAAACCTATAAGGAAGCAAAGAAAAGTCATACAGCTCTGACCATAATGTGTAGTATTTATTATATAGGCTTTCTTGACATGGAAATTTATTACTTTATATTTTGAATCCTCTCTTATGTTCTGCTGTGCACATGGCAGTGTTTTTATTTCCCTTTTCTATTTTGTATTTAAGTTTCTAAAATTTAAAAAAAAATAAATTTTAAATTAAAAAACAGTAAGAGGAAAGTTGGGAAATTGAGGTTTGAGAGGAGGGGAATTTAGTTTTGGACATTTTAGTTTCACGATGTCTCCAGAACATTCAATCCTGTATTGTCTCAGTGATACAGCGTTCTCATGGTTCTTTAACTTCTTTTACAATTTCATTTAAATGTTTTCTTTTACTGGTTCCTCATTCTTCTATGGCTCTTGAATTATTGTTATCTGCCATCTGCCAAGGCTTAGTTCCTATCTTTAAATCTTCCTTTGGTCATCTTATTCATTTGTGTGGTTTCAATTATTTCATGCTTATATATAGAATAGAATAAAGGTTGAATAAATGTTGATTTTGCATTTTAAAGCTTTAAAATATACCATTTTATACCCCATGCCTCCCCAGAGCCCTACTCTTTCAGTTCTCTGATGAATACCTCTACTTTGATATCTTTCCAGCATCTTAAATTCAACAGGTTGAAGAAGTCCTTTTCAGCTAAGCTATGAACCCTGTGTACAAAACTGAACTCATCTTCCCTGGGACCTTTCCCTCCCAATCCTAATTTGCTCCTTCTAACTTTTATGTTTCTGTCAGTGGTACATCCCAACATCTTCCCAATCACATTCCCTTTCCTTCCTACTGGAGGCAACTAAGTGTCCTCTAAATCTACTCTTTCTAACTGCCCTAATAATGACAAAGTTACAAGTATCATCTTCCCGTGTAGGAATGGAAACAGTTTAACCTTATTGAATCCTTTATGATTTCTCTTATCCTTTACCTTTTTATGTTTCTCTTGAGTCTTGTATTTAAAAGTTAATTTTTTTGTTCAGCTCTGTTCTTTCCATTGGTCCTCTGTTTGAGTAAATGTCCTTCTCCCCCCTCTTTCCCAAGGGATTATGCTTGTTTTGCTAGACAGTTGATTCTTGGTTGTTAATCTTAGCTCCTTTGCCCTCTGGAATATCATATTCTAAGGCCTTTGATCCTTTAATATAGAAATTACTAAATCTTGTGTTATCTTGTTCATGGCTCCACAATATTTGAATTATTTCTTTCTGACTGCTTGCAATAATTTTTCCTTGATCTAGGAACTAAGGAATTTGGCTATATAATTCCTTGGAATTTTCATTTTGGGATCTCTTTCAGAAGGTGATCAGTGGATTCTTTCAGTTTCCATTTCACCCTCTGGTTCTAGACTATTGGGACATTTTTCCTTCATAATTTTTTGAAATTTTATGTTGTAGGCTAGCACTTTCGCATGTTCTCTCTCCCTCTCTGTGTATGCATGTGTGTGCGTTTTTCTCTCTGTGTGTGTATGTCTTTGTCTCTTTGTGTCTCTGTTTTTTTCTCTCTAATTATAGCTTTCAGGTAATCCAATAGTTTTTTCTTTTTTTATACTTTGTTTTTTAAAAATTTTAAACATTTTAATATTTTATTTTTTGAATTATATATAAAGATAGTTTTCAATATTCATTGTTGTAAGATTTTGAGTTATAATTTTTTGCTCCCTCTCTCCTTTATCTCCCTTCTCCCCAAGACAACAAGCAATCTGGTATAGGTTGTAAATGTATAATCATTTTTAAACACATTTTCTTATTAGTCATGTTGTGAAAGAAAAATCAGAACAAAGGGGAAAACCACAAGAGAAAAAAGCAACTAAATAACAAAAATGGTGAAAACAATATGCTGCAATCTGTATTCAGTCTCCATAGTTCTCTTTCTGGATATGGATGGCATTTTCTATCCCAAATCTGTCAAATTATCTTGGATCACTGCTGAGAACTGCTAAGTCTATCACAGTGGATCATCTCATAATCTTGCTGTTACTATGTACAGTGTCCTCTTGGTTCTGCTCACTTCACTCAGTATCAGTTCATGTAAGTCTTTCCAGGCTTTTCTGAAATCATTCTGCTCATTATTTCTTATAGAACAATGATATTCTGTACATGAATGTTCATGTACTATAACTCATTCAGCCATTCCCCAATTGATGGGCATCTACTCACTTTCCAAATCCTTGCCACCACAAATAGAGCTGTTACAAACATTTTTCCATATGTGGGTCCTTTCCTCTCCTTTATGATCTCATAACTCAGTAGTTAGTCCAATAATTCTTATATCATCTTTCTTTGATCTATTTTCCAAGTCAGTTGTTTTTCCAATGAAAGATATTTCACATTTCTATTTCCCCCCATTATTTTGATTTTGTTTTATGGTTTCTTAATATCTCGTGTAATCATTAGCTTCTACTTGCCCAATTCTACTTTTTAAGGAGTTACTTTCTTCAGTGAATTTTTATGCCTCTTTTACCATTTGGCCTATGAAGCTGTTATTTTTTGTATTTTGTTTTGTATTATGTTCTGTATTTGTTTTGACTTTTTTTCATGATTTTCTTGTATCACTTATTTCTTTTCCAAACTTTACATCTTTTATTTAATTTTTATTTATTTTGTATTTTTCTGAATTTTTATTTTAAATTTCCCTGTCACAACTAGTAATTTTCTATGATTAGTTTCTTTTTTGCTCTTGCTTGCTCATTTTCCCAGCCTATTTCTTGACTTTTAACTTTATGCTAAAGTTATGCTTCCAGGGTGGAGGGGGCACTATCCCAAGCTTCAGATTTTTTGTGTTGCTACTTTCAGAGCTAATTCTAGAAGTCTTCAAGTTTTCATTACTTCTAAGGTAGTATAATCTAAGAAGATGTGTGGTTGTTGCTCTCTTGACCTGTGCTCTGGTCTGTGAGAGACAATGAACATTCTATTCTGCCTGGAACTATGACCAGTCTCCACTCCTACTGTGGTCAAAACCTCTGACATATTGTTGCTCTTTCCTGCTCTGGGACTTCAACACAGAATTGAGTATGGGTGACACAACAGAATACTGTAAAGTGCCAGCAAAGGGTTCCCTCTAATCTCCTTCTGACTAGTTGTCCAACTCCCTTGCAGACTGAGGACTGAGAACTCCAGTCAATTCAGTTGCCTCCAAAGCCTGTTGCTGACTTGTCAAGGGGAGGCCGCTGCTGGACTATGCTTCATTTTTACCCTAGTAAGACAATCTTTCCTCCCAGCCTTCTAAGTCTTGAGCTAGAAAATTGTTTCTTCCTGTCCTTCTGTTGGATCTACTACTCCACCATGCATTTGAAGGCATTATATTAAAGTTGTTTCCAGGGGAATTTAGGGGTATTCATATGAGTCTCTTCCTTTATTCTTCTATCTTAGTTCCATCCCTACCATTACCTTCACTCCTTCCTAATCTTTCTTTTCTTATGTGTTCTCCTTCCTTTTCTGCTTAGAACTACCTTAAACCCTTTTTACTTCTTTTTATGATAGCTTCCATTCATCAAAAGATGGATAGACCCATATGATCTTCCTATCTATCCTTTACCCATATGAACAATAAACTGCTTGGATTAGGCCATTCTTCAGCACAGAAATCTTTAGTGGCTCATCCTTGCTTATTAAATAAAGAATAAACTACTTATCTTGGAATTTGACACATTCTACAGGCTTCACTTATGATACTTGTCTTCACATATTGTACATTCTTGTCTGACTAGATTATTTACCATTTCTATTCCTTATCTGCCCTTTACCTCATCTCTGCCATTGCTTATTCCTAGAATTGTCTTCCCTCTCCTCAGAAATCTCTTCTTTCTTTCAAGGTGCCATTTCATTCATATGATCTTGACTACTGGTCCTCTAAGTGACATGATCTATTCATTCTCAAATGTCTTATAGCATTTTTGTCTAGATCTTTCCTTCTTATTTGTCATGGTTTGCCTTGTAACATTGTTCATGTTCACATCTTATTCTCTTCTGTTAGATTATGCACTCTGAAGGCAAGTGCTATAAATTATTTCATCTTTATATTCCCAATTCAATGTAGCTCACATGATTCATGCTTAATAAATGCTTTTTGAATTTTTTTAAAAAGGGCTTTGCAAACAGCAAAACTCTCCTTTTGGCAAAAAGGAGCTTCCTAAATTACCTGTATTTATTTGGATACCTGTGAAAGATAAGAAGGTGAAGATATTAGTGGAATGGTGGGCATCTTCCAAGTCTTCAACAATCCCAAGCAGGTTGGAAAATAATCATACAAGGAGAATGGGAGCCAGAAGGATTCAAAGCAGCAGTTTCTGGGAGATATGATCACGTAGCAGTAGCATTAGATAACAAAATAAGTCACAAGTACATTTGGAAACCCCTATCTTTTATCACTGACTACTCCTAGCTCCAGTCCTGGAAAACCTGGCAGAAGGGTCTAGTTTAAAAAAAAAACAAACAAACAAAAAAAAAAAAAAACAAGAGCAGGGGGAACCTAGTGAAGGAGGGAGAACTTAGTGAAGGGCTTGGAAAAATTACAGGCAATTATAGGACATAAAATAGGTTACTATCTTTTAATCATAAGCCAATCATTTTGTTGGAGACAAATTAGTTTCAGCTAAATCAGTTCTGTGGAATGAGTGATATTCAATTCAGCAAATATGTCTCCCTTTCTCCCTCCCTCTCTTCCTTTCTTTCTTCCTTCCTCCCTTCCTCCCTTCTTTCCTCCCTCTCTTCTTTCTTCCCTCCCTTCCTCTCTTCCTTCCTCCCTTCTTTCCTCCCTTTTTTCCTCCCTTCCTCCTGTCCTTCCTTCCTCCTTTCTTTTTCTCCCTTCCTTCCTCCCTCCCTCCCTTCCTTCCTCTCTCCTTCCTTCTTCCCTTCCCTTGCTCCTTTCTTCCTTCTTCCTTCCCTTCCTTCTTTCCTCTCTTTCTTCTTTCCTCCTCTCCTTTCTTCCTTCCTTTGTGCCCATGGGTTAAGTGCCTACTCTGTGACATGGCATGGTGTTAGGTGGATGATATGAAGACAAAAACCAAACAGTTCTTGCCTTCAAGGGGCTTATGTTCCTAGTGGTGATAGGAAAATAACAAATATATTCCAAGATATACAAAGTAACAAGTTTCAGGAAGGAGAGAAATCACTAAAAACTTGGGAATTAGGAAATAATGTTTAATCTATATCAGATTATATATATCATATTTAACCTATATCAGATTGCTTGCTGTTCTAGAGAAGGGAGAAGTAAGCAGAAAAATTTGGAATATAAAGTCATATAGAGATATATGTTGAAAAATATCTTTACATGTATTTGTAAAAATAAAATACTATTAAAAAAAAAGCTAAGACCTCTTGGAGTAGACCTCCTCCCCTCAACTGTTTCTTGAAGGAAGCTAAATACAAGGGGGAAAGCATCCTGCCTTCGATGAATCCACGGCCAATGTTCTAATTCCTTTTCTGTTTGCCTTGCAATTCTGAGCACATGCATACTCCACGTGTCAGGATGTGTTTGGTTTTGTTTGCTGTGGGAACATCTTGGTAACTATCAGAAACAGTCATTTTATTGATTTCTCAGCCTTACTTAGATTACAAAGGAAGTTTTCTGTTGCCCAGGTTGTCCACAGCAATCTGATCTGAAAAGTACAACTAGTGTGAGTGTGTTAACTTTTGCAAGTGGTCAGAGGGACTTAGAAACCTACTAGCATGCACTGGATACTTTTAGATCTGGGGCAGGACACTCAGTTTGGGAACAGGTAGGATATTATAAATAGACTGGGGAGAAGAGGAATTTTACAGTTTAACTGGGAAGATAGGAGGAGTTGAACTTATATATTGATAGATATGTGCTGTTTTTGCAGGCAGTTGCAAAGCAATTCACTTCCATCCTTGACCCTTTAAACAAGCTTTTCTCCATACCTGGAATGCTCTCCCTCTTCACTTCCACCTTGGAATCTTTAATTCCCTTCAGAGCTCAGCTTCAGGGAGTATTATGTGTTCTATGAGTTCTTCCTGATGCCCCCAGATAATAGTACATAGTACTATTCTTGACACACTTAATAAATGTTGGTTGATTGGTTGATATAATCTTTCTCCTCCCTACAATTCTCTTGTACTTGCTTTTAAAATATTTTATATATATTGTTCCCCTCCACCTCCCATAAGCTCTATTATGACAAGTCCTTTCTTCCTCCTTCTTTCTTTCCTCCTTCTCTTTCTCCCTCCTTTCTTCCCTCTCTCCTTCCTCCCTTCCATCCTCCCTCCCTCCCTCTTCCTTCCCTTCCTCCTTTCCATCCTCCCTCCTTCCTTCCTCCCTCCCTTCCTTCCTTCCTTCCTTCCTTCCTTCCTTCCTTCCTTCCTTCCTTCCTTCCTTCCTTCCTTCCTTCCTTCCTTCCTTCCTTCCTTCCTTCCTTCCTTCTTTCCTTCCTTTCCTCTCTCTGTCTTTCTTTTTCTCTCTTTCTGTGTGCATGAATGTCTCTCCTTCCCTTCTTTCCTCTTTCCCTCTTTTCCTTTTTCTCCCTCTTTCTGTTTCTTTGTTTTTGTATTCCCACAGACCTGTATAGGACATGGCAAATGGTACCTACTTAGTCAACCTTGGTTGATAGATTGCTGATTTACTAAAGGAAACAATGGTTGTAGCCTTGGACTTGCTTTTGGGTAAATCTGTTCTCTCTAAACTCTGAATCTTAATTCCTTAATTTTGACTTTCTTTCTTGCTTTGTTGGTCTTTGTGGTTTTTGGTTCATCTTTTACCTTACTTGTTTCTCCTCCCAAACTGAGTTACTCTCTCTTTTATGTTTCCAGAGGACATTCTGAAGTTTCCTTGAGCTGTTTTGCCTAAATAAGAAGATGAGACCAAAAGGGAGAACCTAGTTAACCTGAACTTTTGGAAAAAATCCTGGAAGGTAAATAGGTAGATTTTGTTTACAGGGCACCACTTTGGGGGAGGTCAATTAATCCTATACGCTCCCACCAACGGCTCAAAAATGGGGTAGAGATGGTTAGATTCTAGAAGCAGGAATCATACCTGTGTAGAATGTCACTTTCCAGAACCTATCCTTGCTCAACAAGAATGAAAATCATTGGATCTTCCCACTTGAAGGTGCTGAAAAGAATACTAAAACTTTGTTAGGTTAAGCCCACCATTACTTTAAACAGAACCCATCCTTTGAAAACTGGTGTCATGTTTTTTTGTTTGTTTTCTGGAGGATGAAGAGACAATAGAAATGAAAACTCCTTTAGGATAGGTCGCAAAGGGACATTCTGTTACCTTCTTTATCACCAGCCATTGCCCCCCATGCTTCTCTTCTGGAAGTGTCCCTGAGAGAAAAATTCTGAGAGAATGAGAACAGGTTCAAAGAATAGAAAGAGCCAATGGAATTCAAGAGAGAGATCCATCGTGGTTCACCAAAAAAATACCTTCTATACCCATTGTTAAATCTAAGAAATTATTTGAACTTGCAGTATATAATTCTTAATTCTATGAAATTTTTTTTTCACACATTCATCTCATTTTAAGCTCATAACTTTATCAGAACTACTGGGAAATCATTTTTCCCATTTTATAGACAAGAAAATTGAAGGTTAATGACTTATGTAAGTCCACATATTGATTGAGTTAGGACTAAAACTCTATAATGCAAAATAACTGCCTCCAGTGAGGAGATATTGAAATAAATCCATATTACAAAAGACTGGTTGATAAGCAAAGGAACATTTAAGATTTTAGAATAGCTGCTGTATGCCCTCCTGCTCTGCTCTGCTCTATGTCTCTGAAATAATTATGTTTGTTCTTCATAGTAAATTGGTGAGATTGGCAAGATAATGATTATTATCTCTGTTTTGCTTATAAGGAAACTGAGGTTCAAATTATGTGAATTATCTAAAGCTACATTATAAGCATGAAGCAGAATTAGGTTTGAAGCCCAAATCTTCTGAATGCTGGTGTTGTTTCCATTATACCTCATGACTTCTCTTCGTTAATTATCCTGGCCAAATGGTAGACTCCTAGAGAATAGAAAATATCTTAGTCTTTTTTGTATCCGTCAAAGGGCCTATCATAATGGGGCATTCAATATAAACAAGTTCGATTTGTCAAGTATTTTAACATAATTAACATGTAGTAGACTTCCTGCCATCTAGGGGAAGAGGAAGGAAAAATTTGTAACAGAAAACTTTGCAAGGGTCAGTGTTGAAAAATTACCCATGCATATGTTTTGCAAATAAAAAGCTTTCACAAAATGAGAAAAAAAAATAAACTTGATAAATTGAAGTAAATTGAATTTCTGGACTGGTGAAGCTGAATCATGCCCATTTGCCACTTACTTTCTGCCAGGGCTCTGAACGTGGTCTCTTTTTCCTACAGGGAAGTCTCTGCTGGCCATGGCCACCAGTGACTCTCACCCAGAGTGCCACCCCACATCGACTCTCCATGGCCAGCCCCTGTCCAAGAGCTCCTCCAGTCTGCTGGCTGATAAACCGACTAGTGGGCAGGAACTCCGGAAGAGTGTCAGTAGTACAGTCTGCCCAAGCCCTACTGGGGAGGCTGACCCAAGCCACTTGGCTGGAGAGAGCATTGTTGGGACCATGGTGGAAAGAGCAGTGGAAAGTACATTGGGAGCAGGGAGCCCAGAGCAGGCATCCTGCCCCTGGCAAGACAAAAGCTCAGCCTTCCGCTCCAAGAGCAGCACTGTAGGAAATGTGTATTCCATGGGCGAGAGGGAACTGTCCCCTTCGAGCTTGGGGGTGCCAGGGGTGGGAGTGCAACGAAGCCATTCTGACTTAGCCTCAGGCTGCCGGCATCTCAGCCTCAATGTTCCCATGGAAGCTAGCGTTAGCTGTTCTGCCCTGGGTTCCTCTTCAAGTGAAAGAAGCAACCTCATTCCAAAAAGTGTGTTCATGCAGAAGCCTGGCATGGGACAGTATGACAGCATGGACTCAGACAAACAGCCTCCTTTCCTAAACCTTCAAGGCTCAATTGATAATGTAGAAGGGGATCTGATCTCACGAGATGCTGAGACTGGCGGAGATGCAGAAGTTGCCCTCCCCGCCACTGTTGTGGAGGTCCAGATACTTGGGGACAGCTCTGGGAGTGACTCAATTCAAGATCCAGGTGGTAGGAGCATCCCCCCGTGCTCTGTGCCCATGACTCCTGGCCACATTCTTACCACCTCTTCTCCCTACTGCCCTAGACAGGCAGAAACTTATGTGAGGACAAATGATACCCACTCAGCCTACTGCCACCCCCTGCCCATCCCATCCCTCCAGGTTGGCCCTGGGATGCTGTGCCCCATGAATGAAATGGGTGTCCCTGGATGCTGCCACGTCCTGTCCACATCAGAGATTCTGACGTTTCCCAAGCTGGTATCCTCTGTGAGTGAATCTGGCCTCCACAATCAGCCCTTGGTGAGATACCGCAGACTGGCAGATGAGGCGCCAGTTTGCATTCATTGTTATACTTCTAACAAGTGCCCACAGCAGGAATCCACAGCAGGTTCTGCGCTTCTAGTCAGCCAGTCAGCTCCAGACCCTATCACCAAGACCAAAGACGTGTCAACCATGACCTCCATTGGTGACTTGGCTCTGGGGCCATTGAGCTCTCTGCATTGCAGGGATGCTGAGGTCCAGACGGCTCCATCAACAGCCTGCAAGGCTGTGGCCACCAGTCCCTCTCCACTCAAAGACCAGGTGCCCCCCCATGTGTTCCCAGAGGTGAACTTAGAAGTCAGCAGAGAGGAGCCCAAGTCCCCAGTGCGTGAGGTCAGGTGGGATGAAGAGGGGATGACCTGGGAGGTATATGGAGCTTCGGTTGATCCAGAGGTTCTGGGCCTGGCCATCCAGAAACATCTGGAGATTCAGATTGAACAGTTCCAGACAGTTCCCTCGAAAGAGGGCACCCAACCAGGTGGTGAGGAGGCCCTGATTAAGGAGGGGAAAAGAAGGCCCTTTCGAACCATGATCCAGTCCCTGAGACGTCCCAGTTGCTGTGTCCACTCGAGCACAGCTGTGGAATAACAAAGATGTCCTTTCCTTTGTTCTCTCAGACATTCTGGGAATGGCTGGTTCCCTCTGCTCTAGAAGATGCATTATTCAGGAAAAAAGAAAAATCATTACAAAGCCCTCTGAGATTGGGATGCCAGCCTGGATGGATGAGAAGTGTCTGAGGCAGTCACTTAATTAGCAACACTCCCAGTCCACTCAAGTGGGAGGAAAAGAGAAAGAGATGGAGATTGTCAGTTGACTGCCATTGAAAAATCTCTGCCTGTTGACTCATCAGCCATCTCTGCCTTCCTGTGCTGGAGCTAGACTCCAGCCCATTTATTTAGGTGCCATAAGCACTGAGGAGTGTTTCTGGGTTTTTAAAGGGAGGAATCTGTTTACTGCATCTCTACTTAATGGGGACTAAGCTTTCAAATTTAGCTTCAAAATGTTCTTTTTTTGTTTTCAGTGTTACATTGGTTAACCTCATTTCAGACCTGATGCTGTAGTCTTAAGAAACCTCAATACCAAATGTGAGCCCTCCCTCCATCTGATCGTGATTGCCTTTCCGTCATTGCTCAGTTAATGAATTACTAAGTTGCTCGGGGACTTCTGTTAGGTCTGAGTTATTTCTTCACTACAGATAGAATGGACTGTTTCCAAAAGAAAGGCCTGCTTCAGAAAACATTTAATTGCAATATGTGTGACCTTTGTGAATAGACAGGACAGTTTAGTGATATCTGATTTCAGAGGTATCAGTAAATCACACGGTTTGATTTCAGGGACACCAGAAAAGAATCTCTGCCCCCTTAATATTTGTAAAGCTGCTTGCAATTCCATGATTAGAGCATCATTTTTTTAGCTTGAGGCTCTCTGACACTTGTTAAAATGCAAATGCCCCCTGAAGAAGGTGTCACACTTTAAGCCTTATGTGACTATGTACATCTTGGTATGATTAAGTTTGTCAGCTCCTTTTTGGAGAATACGTTTTGGTAGGAAAGTAGGAGAGACAAAGGTGCTGGGGTGTACAGGAAGTCCCATCTATCATAAAGGGGATCACATTGTCACAATCTTGGGAAATTATAGCATATAAATGTAGCTTACATTCAAAGGGACAGCCCCTCCCTTTACTCTCTCAAGTCCAAAGACTGGGGGTATCATCCTGTCATTTTTGGAGTTCTCCACAGAAACTCAGCTGGTAGCCCAGGCTTTTGCATAGCAAGCTGCAAAGCCCAAGGTGTTGCCTTTTGAATGATGCTAGTGAGGATTTTGTTTTGTTTCTTGACATTGCGTGGCTCACATTGATGAATGTGGGGCAGGGTCTGGTCCCTGGTACATGGCGCTTCAGGGGGGTTGCATGTGTTGTAAAGCGTCTCCCATGCTCCTGGCCATGGATGGATTGTCATGTTTTCAAGGTCTTCCTGGATCTTCCCGTGTGGATCATGGAATATGGATGGATACCAGTCTCTGCCTGTACATTTGCCATTTTTAAACTGGGAAAATTGGATCTAAAGGAGAAACTAAAGCTAACATTTCCCTTTTGTTTAGGGGAAAGATCTGAGCCTGTTTTGGGTTCTGGTTGCTCTTGACTTTTTTTTTTTTAAAAGAAAGAAAGAAACCACCATAGTATTCTGGTACCAAAGTGAGCCAATCTGTGTTCTTTTTGCACTGGCCCATGCTGCTTAGCGCCTTAGTTTTGAGATTTATGTATGTGTTTGTGTGTGCACCTGTGTGTGCACACATGCTCATTGTGTATTTTTGTTTTTGTTTTTCCAAAAAACTGAAATGTAATGAAAGGGCTAATTCCACCCAGTAATATGAAATGTGTTCACGCTGCTTCCTCTGATGCTTTTCCCTCTCTTCTCTGTCAGGTTATTGTCCCTTATACTATTTTAGTGTATTGTGTGCATGTAATATTGTGGCAACATGAAAGATATGCCGCCCTTAGTGTACAAAGATGACATTACTAAATAATAGCTCCAGAAGTTGATTCAGGCTTGTGCTGAGCTGCCCTCATTTTCTTCCTGTTCTCCCCTGAGAGCTGGAGTCCATGGCCGGGACTCAAGCCCAATCTGTGGCCATTGTGAGGGACTCAATTTGGCAAGATCAAGGAGGTCGGTTCTGTGCCTAGGTTGGAGGTGGGAGTGCTTGGTGGGATTAATGCTTTGTGTTTGGTTAGCGGGGAGTTTGTTGAGGATTATGGCCAGGTTAGGCAAACCCCAGTTTCTAGCTAGCTCTCAATTATAGGAGCACAAATTTAGATCTGAAAGGGACCTGATAAGCCAATTAGTCTAGCTTGTTCTCATTTGCCAAACAGTTCATAAATGTCTTAGGTGGATTATGAACTGAGTTCTTCCTAGCTCTAAATCCAGCACTTTCCATATACATACATGCTCCTTCTCTGAAGGCTATGGCCAGGACTAACGGCCACTTGTGGCCATAGTTAGGGAGTCAGTCTGTGGTCAGGATCTGAGAATCTGCTTGTCACGGAAGTTAGCTCGGTCCTAGCTCAGTATTTAGGGCTGGATCCAGGACCAGAAGAATCTGTGACAAGATTTAAGATATAGGCTGACTCCAGGGTTGGGGTTAGGGAGGGGATGAAGAAGGTCAATTTGTATTAAACATGGGGGAGTCAATCTGTGACCAAATTTAGGGGATCAATCTTTGGCTACAATAAGGAGCCCAGTCTCTTGTTGATATTAAGGGATTAATTTTGGAATAGAGATCAATTGATATATAATTAGGGTTGGAATATTGTCAATTTTTGGCTGGGTTTAGGGTAAAGTATTAGTCTCTGGCCAGTGTTAGTATCTCAGCCTCTGGTCAGAGAACCAAGAGTTATTATTATTTTTTTCTGTGCAAAGTTAACTGGCCCCTATGGGGATTGAGCCCAAAGTGTTGTCCTAATTATCTCTAAACTCAAACTAACTGAGTTAATTAGTTCAAATCCAGCAAGTCAGTTATCAAATGTGGGCTTAATGATTAAATTTGGGCAAGAAGATGCATTTGTCCAATTCAGCCACAAGTCTGACATCTGCTGTGGTTTAATGTTTACAATGTCACTAGTTCAGTCATTTGGTTGTGACTTGATTTTATAACATGACCTTTTGGGTTCCCTTATGATTATGTATTTTTTTTAAAAGCAATATGAATAAGACAGCTTCCAAAACTTTGCCAAGGTGATTCATTTCATTTGCATGCCTAGGAATTGGGGTTGATTCACTCATGGGATGGGGAAGGAGGACAAGGGAAAACCATCTGCCATTGGTGGGGGGAAAGAGGTAGCCCAAAAATGGTTTCACATAAGCATAAATCAGAAGCCAGGTTAGATTTTAAAATGAAGGGTTTTTTTTCCCTTAAAATCATAATTCAAGGACAGTGGGAAATGTAAAATAGGCCAGGTCCCTTAATGTCCCCTCCTACTTCAGTTACGCTGGTAAAATTGTAGGCTTGGAGAAAGATGGGGTAAGAAAGCTTACAGGGCTGGAAAAGGAACAATCTGGAGATTTTTTTATTTATTAATTTTGGTATTAGCAAATCTAATCATTTGTTTTATATAATCATACAATTTTAGATTTAGAAGGGTTATTAGAAGTCATCTAGTTAAATTTCCTGTACTGTATCTTTGAGAAATGGTTAAGAATTTTTAAAAATTATCCATTAATGGAATTTACTACTCTGCAAGGCAAGCTATTCATTGTTTAACAATTATGTGATTCAAGGGACTCGTTATCCTGAGACACCACTCTCTTCCTCCAAGCTGCTCGAAGTTTTAGAGCCTTTGTAGTAGGTTAGAATCCTTTCAAAACCATAGCTTATAGATGTTCACCAGTATGTTTACTTTTACTATTCATGCAGAAGGTACATTTAGTTTAAAGCAAAGGCATTTAATAAAATAGCAAATTGATGACAATTATAGCAGAATATTCCAGCTATAAATCTTGACCTCACTCTCCCATAAATAATCATACTCTCTAGGGGGAAGGGTAAATTTGAATAATATACTATTGGGGATATGTATGTTGCCAAAACACTTAAGGGAATGTGTGTGGCTAGATATGAAAAAACAACACATAATTTTAATGTTGTATACCCATCAATGTCTTCTAGTTGTAACAAGGGGATGCTTTCTGCTCTGCCTGTTTTCCAACAGAAATCAAATCTCAACTGTTCTCCACTGGGCATTGTATCTTCAGTTAATTTTCAGCTGTTTTTAGGACAACTGAATATCCTGTCCAACTTTGAATGTCTTCATGTGCTTACATCACAACAAATGTACCTTTTTGCCCTTGCTTTCCCTGCTCCTATCCCTCAGTTTTAACAAAGAAAACAATCAAGCTAAAATGACCAGTATAAGTAACAGTGTCTGTTCACATGCTACATTTGCCATCCATAGTTTTTGCCACTGTATTCAATACTAGTCATTGCATTCAGAGTAAATGCCTTTTGTGATGTTTTTATTTACGATATTGTAGTTATTTATGCATATCGTTTCCTTCCCTCTATCAGTTCATACCATTCTTCCTATATTTTTCTGAATTCCTTAGTCAGTAAGAGGAGCTAGCAAATGGAGAAAGAGGGGGCAGAAAAGTAGGAGATGTGAAGAGTATAGGGTCATGGAAGTACAGGGAGAAGGTGATCATTGGTGTCAGATTCGAGAGAATGACTAACCAGAAGGCTATTGTAACTGTTGATTATTTGGTTGATTATCCACTTCCAGAAAGTCGAGTCAGAGTCAGATTATCCAGGAATGGATGCTTAGATAGAAAGTGGAGGCACTGAATACTCACTATTATTTTCTGAAGTGGAAAGTGGATAGTGGAAAGTATAAAAAAGACAGAGGTAGGTAGGACAGAGGTAGAATAGAAAGGGAAGGATTTTTCAGACTAGGGAAAAGGGAACCCGAGTGTGATTATGGGCTACAGAGCAGGAGCCATTGGAAAAGGAGAGGTTGAAGATACAGATTAATTGAGGTTGTGAATTCTTAGGGAAATGGGGGAGAATGGGATCAAAAATATGGGTCAATGTACAAAATTTAATAGATTAAAAATATGCTGTGCAGGTTTATATGGAATTCTCATTTTGTTCTTTGTATATGAAAATAGTTGTGTTTATTTTTGTAAAGTTCATTTGGAAAAAAAAAAGGATGATTAGAAATTTACCTTGGAAAAAAGAGATACTTTTCTCTTCTTGAGGACAGAAATAATAAAAAAGAGAAAAAATAGTTTATGTAGAAGAGGAAGTTCTAGATGCATAGCCTGGATCTTCTTAGTGAAGCACTGGTCTGGTGAAAGGAGGGATATTGAGGTGAGAAAGACCTACTCTTGAAGCTCATTTTTGTTTTGAACAAAAGGCTTTTTGTTGTTTTTTGAAACAAGCCTTAGCTCATTCTGGGTTTTGGATTTCCTGATTGGATGTACCACATGCTTCTGTGCCTCCTTGGCAGGTTCCCGTCAGCTCCTTGTCCTTTTAAAATAGAAAGATATCTGTGAACTCGTTATGAAATCACATTAGTTTCTTTTAACAGCTGGCCCCATTCTTGATCATGGAAATTCTTCTTGCATAATAGTAGCTCAATTTTTTAGAATATTTAATCATCTTGAGCACTTTTTGGAAGCTTTGGCCTTGAAGTAATTCCTTACCTTCTACCTTAGCTTTTAAAAATCTTTCTTAAAGCCTGGGGTAAATGCTGATGTTGCCAGATGTCCCTTTTTTTT
>JAJPUD010004776.1:139227-183279 GCA_023553655.1 Myrmecobius fasciatus | reverse complement strand
CCCAGCTTTTGGGATAAATACTCACTATTCGGCAAAAACTGCTGGGAAAATTGGAAAATAGTGTGGAAGAAATTAGGGCTTGACCCATACTTAACACCACATACCAAGATAAGATCTAAATGGGTTCATGATCTAGATATAAAGAGGGACTTTGTAAGCAAGTTAGAGGAACGCAATATAGTTTATCTCTCAGACCTGTGGAGATGGAATAAATTTATGTCCAAAGAAGACCTGGAACTCCTAATTGAACACCAGATAGATAATTTTGATTATATTAAGTTAAAAAGTTTCTGTACAAACAAAACAAATGCAGACAAGATTAGGAGGGAAGCATCAAATTGGGAAATCATCTTTACATTTAATGGTTCTGATAAAGGCCTCATTTCTAAAATATATAGAGAATTGTCTCATATATATAAGAATTCAAGCCACTCTTCAATAGATAAGTGGTCAAGGGATATGAACAGACAATTTTCAGATGATGAAATTAAAACCATCTCTAGTCATATGAAAAGTTGCTCCAAATCACTATTGATCAGAGAAATGCAAATTAAGACAACTCTGAGGTACCACTACACACCTGTCAGATTGGCTAAAATGACAGGAAAAGATAACGATGAATGTTGGAGGGGATGTGGGAAAACTGGGACACTAATACATTGTTGGTGGAACTGTGAACGGATCCAACCATTCTGGAGAGCAATTTGGAGCTATGCTCAAAAAGTTGTCAAACTGTGCATACCCTTTGACCCAGCAGTGTTTCTACTGGGCCTATATCCCAAAGAAATCTTAGAGGAGGGAAAGGGACCCACATATGCAAGAATGTTTGTGGCAGCCCTTTTTGTAGTGGCTAGAAACTAGAAACTGAAGGGATGCCCATCAATTGGAGAGTGGCTGAATAAATTATGGTATATGAATGTTATGGAATATTATTGCTCTGTAAGAAACGACCAGCAGGACGATTTCAGAGAGGCCTGGAGGGACTTGCATGAACTGATGCTGAGTGAAACGAGCAGAACCAGGAGATCATTTTATACACAGCAACAACAGTATTACATGATGATCAATTCTGATGGACATGGCTCTCTGCAACAAAGAATTGTCTCAAACTAGTTCCAATTGTTCACTGAAGAAAACCATATATATCCTGAGAGAGGGATATGAAATATGGACCACAATGTAACATTTTCATGATCTCTATTGACATTTGCTTGCATTGTGTTGCCTTTCTCTGATTCTTTTTTTTCCTTGTAGATAGGATTTTTCTTGCATAACTTCTCAAGCATTTCAACATTATTAACATGTAGTGGACTTCCTGCCATCTAGGGGAGGAGAGGGGACTGGGGGTAAAATTTGTAATGGGAAGCTTTGTAAAGATCAATGTTGGGGAACTATCCATACATATGTTATACAAATAAAAAGCTTTAATAAAAAAATATTTTGTCATTAGTCATTTTCAATTGTGTCTGATTCTTTGTGACCCCATTTAGGATTTTCTTGCTAGAGATAATGGAGTGATCTCAAATTTTCTTCTCCAGCTCATTTAACAGATGAGCAACCTGAGGTGCACACAGGCTTAAGTGACTTGCCTAGGATCAAACAGCTAATAAGTGTCTGTTTTGATTTGAACTCAGGAAGAAGAGTCTCCTGACTCTAAATCCAGCACTCTATCCACAGTGTACATAAACACACACATATATGTATATGTAGTATATACATATCACATGTATATAAATGTATGCGACACACATACATATATAGGTAATTATGTGACATGTGACAAATATATGCAAAGGAAAAGTTTGAGGAGAAAGAACTTACTTTAAAGACAATTTCATAGAAGAGGTAGAAAATTGAAATTTGAAAAATAGTAATAGTTCACATTTACATAACATCTTAAGGTTTAAAAAGCACTTTATTATCCTATTTGATGTAGTTCTGTTCTTTGGGGTCAGATATAATAAGTCTGGTTGTCTTTCCATATGACAACATTTTATTTAAAAAATATATTTTGTTTTCACATAACTTTGATTTCCAAATATATCTTTCTTCCCTCTCTTCTGCAGAGAGCCTTCCCTTGTTATGAAGAAAAAAAAAGAGACACAGAGTGGGGAAAAAGCAGTGCAGCAAAACTATTATGTCAAAGGACTATCTAAAAGATATTCCATGTCCACAGGATCCCAAATTTACAAAAAGGGAAGGGAAGTACATTCTTATCTTTTCTTCAAAGCTAAGATTGATCCATATGATAATTACTTAGCATTGAGTTTCGCTTTTCTCTCTATTCATAGTGTTGTATTGACTCTCTTCACAACAACCCTTGGGGGTAGCCGATATTATTATTTCCACAGAAAACTGAAGTTGGGAAGTTAAGGGTAACTTAGGGTCACAAAACTAATGTCTGAGGTGGAATGTGAACTCAGATCTTCTTGATTCTAGGTCCAATGCTTTTACTCATTTTGCCATCTACTTGTTTCTCATAGTTAATTACATTTTACAGAATAGCATGTATCATGGAGGAAGAACAGGGATCCTTGGTGAAATTCTCTGAATTAAGTACACACACACACACACACACACACACACACACACACACAATGATGTTTGGAGACTTCAACATAAAAGCTGACTTAGAGGAAGAAATAAAAAAAATGACTCAGATATACCTCTTTCCAGAATACTTTACTGTGAAATATATTATATGCTTCTTTTGAAAAGAGAGTTGGCAAGTGAGAGAAGTGTTGGGTACTGAATGATATAATTAATTAAAAACCACCACTGACTAGAAAGTGACTGGTTATGACATAGCAGTCATTTCAGAACTAGTTGATTCCAATCAGCTCACTGATTATAGAGCAGAGTTCAAAGTAAATGGCAAAAAAGAATGAAAGGATGAAGGTAGCAATAAGAAAAGTAACAGAATTAGAGAGGATGACAGATTCAGAAATCGAAAGGACTTTAGGAGTTATCTTCTTTAAATCTCTTATTTTATATCTGAAGAAAATGAAGTTCAGAGAGATAAAGAACCTCGCTCAAGATCACGCAGAAAGTAGCAGAGCAAGATTTCAGATCAAGGTTCTCTGATGCCCAATTTAGCACCCATCCCCTTACATGATTTTCTCTCTCTTTTTTATTATAGTTTTTTATTTTCAAAACATAGGTAGAGTTTTCACCATTCACACTTGCAAAACCTTGTGTTCCAAATTTTTCTTCCTCCCTTCCTCTCACCTCTTTCCCTATATGGCAAGCAATCCAACATATATTAAACAGGTGTAATTCTTCTAAACATATTTCTAAAATTATCATGCTGCATAAGAAAAATAAGATCAAAAAGGAAAAAAAATGAGAAAGAAAACAAAAAGCAAGTAAACAACAGCAAAAAGGTGAAAATACTATGTTGTGGCCCATACTCAGTCCCCATAGTCCTTTCTTTGGATGCAGACAACTCTCTTATCACAAGACCATTAGAACCGGTCTGAATCAGCTCATTGTTGAAAAGAGCCATATCCATCAGAACTGATCATCACATAATCTTGTTGCTATGTACAATGTTCTCTTGGTTCTACTCACTTCACTTAGAATCAGTTTGTATAAATCTCTCCAGGCATCTTTGAAATCATCCTACTGATTGTTTATTATAGAATAATAATAATCTATAACATTCATATTACATAACTTATTCAGCTATTTTTCAATTGATGGGCATCCACTCAATTTCCAGTCTCTTACCACTACAAAAAGGGCTGCTACAAACATTTTTTGCACATGTGGGTCCTTCCCCCTTTTTTATAATCTCTTTGGGATACAGACACCCCTCCCCCCCCAGCATATGATTGCAGCAGTTTTAATCAGACATGATTTAAGAATTTCCTTCTGAAAAGTAGAAATAGATAAGATTGAAGGCACTGGTTTATTTTCTAGAACCTACACACTTTGTTAGGCAATAGGAGATGAGTGAATCCCAGAGGACTCTGTTTGAGGAGTCAGATGAGATTTAGTATTTTCAGAACTGTTACATTATCTGAATAAATGGAATTCAAGTAAGAATCAGATGTATTCAGGTACCCCCTGAGTAGGTTGTTGAGGAGTCATTGAGCCTTTTATAAAACTCTTTGTCATCTGATATGTTAAGGTACCAAAGGGAGGCTCTGTGTTGTATAATAACTTGCTAAGGACCACCCTGAAAGTGTGGGTATGACTTTTATGAGCATAATCACAAGATGGGAGTCAGGGTAATTGAGTTATGGTGGAATATGAGAGAGACAGAAAAAGCAGCTCTTCCTAACAGTTCTAAGGGCACCAGCTTCTCTCATTCTGGGTCTGGTTCTATTTAAAAATAGAGGATCAGAATCCCATTCAAGCTGGACTGTTGTTTGTTTTAGGCTGGCTCATTGGAGAGCTTAATATATTGAAAAAAGATAGGGGGAGGAAAAATAGTCAGGTATTGTATAGTGAGATGAATCTGGGTTAGGAGTCAGAAGGCCTCCATTTAAATCTTGACTTTTGTTATTATTGGTATATGACTGCAGGCAACTTTGTTAGGAAAGGGAAGAGTTCTCAATTTTCTCATTTATAAAGGAAGAGGATTATACCAGATGACCTCTAAAGTTCTTTTCTACTCTAAATCCCAAGAAGTTGTGAACTCTCTGTGGTAGAGGAGCATCATTATTAGTGCTGATTTTCTTGGATTATTTCACTTTTTTGTGCATTTTCTTAGTTTTTAATTTAATTTAATTTAATTTTGGTCCCTGGGGAAGTTGTGTCTACAAGGTATGCTTTGAGCTATCCAAGACCTTAGTGATAGAGGGGATGAAAAGATTTGATGATGATGAGTCTGTATCACAAGGTCAATATAGCTCTATCCTTGTCAATATATAATCCTTTTCTTATTTTCTCAAGGCATTTTTGTCTTATAAATTTCAAGGGCGTACAATTAGGACTGGGAAGTTTTTATATTGTAGGGTATCATGCAGAATATTGAAAATAAGGGCCTATTAAATTTCCTGGGTTCAAGGGCCTTTAGAGGCTGCAGTGGATGTCAGCTCCTTAAGGAGTAGAAATTTAGAGACTACAAATTGAAATTCTGCTATCTGAATCACTTTAAAAGCATTGTATCCTACAAACTAATTCTTTAGCATTCATTTGCACTGTTTGAAACAGAAAACAATGATGTTATAACGTCAAGATGGGTATTTAGGAAAGACATGTATCATTGTCATCTGTCTCTCATTCTGCATCGCTCACTTTTCTATAACATTTCATAAAGTCTACAAATCATGTTGCTCTCCACTACTTGAAGAAATAGATAACATAATTATCCCTTGCTAAATGGAGGATTGGTTTATAAATTTCTGTTTTAACACAAAATAGAAATGTATCCCTATTTTTTTTAACTGTGTAAGCTACTTTTTTTGGCATTATAGAAATATCCCCTCTTCCTTGCTTCACTGTATTGAGAACTCCTTGACTGGCCCTGTTTCAGTGGGTCCATTGTCATGTTAAAGATTTTTGCTTTATAAAGAGTTTTCATGGGATAGTCTTTTATATCATTACGGATGATATGAAAGTTTTATTATCTCATTTTACAGATGAGACAAACTGAGACTTAGAGAGAGATTATTTGCTATTAGTATAACTCAGTAAATATTAGAGTTGGAACCTGAACATAGTTCTTCTTGATTCCAAATCTATTTAAGGAAGTTCAAGACTGAGAGATAAAGATGCATTTGGTATTAAAAAAACAAACAAAAAACAAGCCAACACCCATGATGTGTTACCATGTGGGGGTGGGCTAAGGGGATGGGCTATATATTTCTTGAACTATCCTCAAAAATGTTTGGTGAGGCAGGTCTCTGGTTAGGATTGTAAATCTTAGTGCATATCTGCAGATCATAAAATGTATATATGAATTCATGTAATCTAAACTCCTTATTTAATAAATGAGGAAAAATTACTTGCCTGAAGTCAAGTAGGGGCTAGTGATAGAGATGTTGTTCAAGGTCAGGCCCTCTGCTTTGATCTAATACTTTCTCACTGGCCCAAATTGCCTTCCAAAACCTCCCAAGGTTTAGTCTTCTTCGATCTGGAGGAATCCTATTTTCCTTCTAATACCCTCAGCCTAGATTTGCTAGTGTGGACTGAAGACTATTGGCTAAGTGGTAAGGGGATTGGAATCCAAGTAGCCATTGTTTAACAGTCCTTGACTTTTTTATATTCTTCTATTTGTCTATTAGTATTGTGGCCTTCTTTTTCCCTATGGCTATATGATATTATGGTTCTTTTCTTTACAGAAAATCAAGGCCACATGGGGCAACCTTAGACTTAATTTCATTTTAGGCAAGAACCCAATTGATTCTGCAGTCAGAGAGGCAGTGCAGTGTGGAGAAATGAGCATGGAAACAGACCCATCTGTTCACTTTACCTTTAGTTCATGGGGGATGTTTTCAAGCTGGAGCAAATCCATAGGAGAGAAATCAAAATGTGGAGAGAAAGAAAGTCATGGAGCAGTTTGGTCTGGTGGAAAGAGAATTGATTCTTCTTTCTGTGATTTAAATCTTCTTTCTGATGCTTTTGACATGGCTCTGGGCAAATCATTTAACAAAACTGAACTTCAGTTTTCTCTTATGAAGAAACCAAAAGAAAACAAGACAGTGGGTTGGGACACAGATTCTGAAGTCCCTGAACTCATGATCATTTGATTCAGATGAGAATTGCTGAGGCAGGTATCTGGTTAAGATGATATCTTTTAGTGCATACCTGCAGATCATAGAATGTATAGCTGGAAGAAACCTTTGAATTCATATAATCTAAACTCCTTATTTCACAAATAAGGAAACAGATTAAATTACTTGCTTGAAGTCAAACTCATTGAGGACAGAGAATGTCTTTTTTTTTTTTTAATTAATTGCATGTCTGGGACTTACTATAGTGCCTGGTACATTGTAGGCACTTAATAAATATTTATTGGATTGGACTGAATTGTTTACTCTAACTTTGCCACTTATAATTGCTATTATATAGTGACAATGCAATATAGCAGACATTTTATTAAATACTTGCTCTATGCAGAATGCTGTTCTTAGGGTGGGGAGAGACACAAACTTTAGATAATACATAGAACTCACTTTCTAGAAGCTCACAGTTTAGTAGGATAGTTAAACACCAAAAGGAATTACTATAATACACATTAATTCAAGATAAGTGCATCAAAGATGTGCAAAACAGTGATTTGTGTAGCCTGTAATAAAACTACCACACTTCTATAGGGATTTAAGGTTTATAAAATGCTCTCCTTATAAGAATCCCATGAGATAGACAATGAAAGTCTTATGAACAATTTTACAGACTAGGTAATGGAGAAGGAAAGTGGCTTATTTCAGATCATAGAATGAGTTAGTGCTGAGAAAAGATTTTGTACTCAGGTGCATTCAAAAAGTCTAGGGCTGGGCTTTGGGTCTATCATGATTGATTAGTCAGGCTAAGCAGCTGGTCACCCTTTCACAGCAAGGCAGAATATGCTCAATTTTCCATAGGAGTTAAGAATGTGCCATCATATTTCTTCTGCTTATCTAGACACATACAAATGTGATCCCCTCATCCCAATTTTAAGAGAAAAGCTTCTTGAAATAGTTAATTCAAGATCTGGAAAGTATATATGTAAAAATTCTTTTAACTAGCCTCTCAATCAACCATCCTAGGAACATATATCTGTTGGTTTTTAACTGTAGTACTCTATGTACTGGAATGACTGGATCAGAGCCTCTGCATAGGGTACCCAGATAGGTCAGTGAATAGAACACTGGATTAGTACTGGTTAGACTTGAGTTAAAATCTGGTCCGTCTTTACCTTTCTCAATCTCAATTTCCTTATCTGTAAAAGAGAGATAAAAGCAACTGATTTGCAGAGTTGTTGTGAGGATCAAATGAAATACTATATATTTAGCACTTTGTAAACTTTAAGATGCTTTATACACCATTATTTATCATGCTTATTTCAAAAATTTTTGAGGGAGCAAAGAGACTTTTTGTTTTCATTTTCTTCTCTTTCTTGTCCCATGGGAAAGCAGTAGTGGACCTAATTACAAATAGTGTCAGCAGTGGATCTAACACCCTCAAACTTTGTGTTACCTGGTTTCCTATAACTATATTTTATAAATTTCACCTCAATATCATGTCTAAATCATTTTAACTGCCAATGATGAACTTTTACTTTTTTTCTCCACCTTCCAATCAATCCTTCAAATAATTATCATATTAGTCACCTGACCATGTTATCCACTTCTTAAGATTTTTCAGTGGCTCCCTATTGCCTTTAGGATAAAACACAAATTCTTCTGTTTGGCAATCTAGGCCTTTCATAATATAGCTTCCCCCTTACTCTTCTATTGTTGTTTTTATAAAACTCCCTTTACAGTTTCTCCATTCCAGCAAAACTGGAGTATTTTCTCCCTTCTCTTTCCCCTTCCATGAATTTGTTCAAGATATCATCTCCTATGATTGAACATATTCTTTTTTGCTTTTTAAATCCATCTCTTCCTTCATGACTAGCTAAGGTGCCACTTCTTCTATCTAGCCTTCCCTTATCCTCCCAACTGAGATGTTTTCTTCCCTCCTTCCTCAAATTTTTCTGAATCTTTCCTTTGCTGTTACCACAGCAGACGCTTATCTGTATACATACCTTATCTTAGCCATTAGACTATAAGGTTAGGAGCAGAGATTTAAGGGAGGAAAGAGACTTCAAAGATCCAGAAGTCCAATCCCCTAATTTTATATTTGAGGAAACAAGCCCAGGGAAGTAAGTGATTTGTTCAAAGTTGTATTGATAGCAAACAACAAAGCAGACATTTGGACTTATGTTTTCTAACTGCATGCAAAGATCTTTTTACTGAATCACATCTTTGAGGGAAAAAAAAAGTGTCTTTAAACTTTGTTTAACGCAAAGACTTGTAGAGAATAATTGCTTTGTAAATGTTAGAAAAATCAAATTGAAGGTAAGCACATTAATCCACCACCACCATCATCATCCAAAATATGGCAAGGGAAGGAAGCATTTATTAAATACCTACTATATTAAGCACTTTATAAATATTGTATCATTTGACCTTCACAACAATCCTAGGGGACTATTAATATTTGTGCTTTATAATTGGGGAAATTGAAGCAGAGGGTTTTTTTTTTTAATGGCTTGCTTAGGATCACATAGATAAGACATATCTGAGGCTGGATATAAAAACTTATGTCTTCTTGACTTTAGGCCCATACTCAACCCATTGCATCACCTAACTGCCTTCTAGTTTAAGACAACATTTTAAATACATGTTGTCATAGCAAATATTAATAATCTCTAAGCCACATTGAATGAAAAACTTTTAGAGTACAAAGACCTAGTAGAGGAGATCAAACAGGATGTAACAGAATGATTTATTTCTGTCTCTCTCTGTGTCTCTTTCTATCTGTCTGTCTGTCTCTGTCTGTCTCTCTGTATTTCCATTATCTTATCAGCTCCTAGAGTTATACCAAGCCTACTTTTAATGAGCCAACAGAAAATGGGTTTGCATTCTAACACTTTTGAAAATTTTGTCTACTTGTAAAGAAGTCCATAGAATATTAAATAAAAGACAATAAAAGCAGAGCAGTGACTTATTGTGGGATCATTTCTATTTGACCTCCATTGAATAGGATGAAATGAGGTGACAAAAATAATAGCAGCTGATATTTGTGTAATTCTCTAAGGTTTATAAAATCTTGCATCTCACGTAAGCCTCACAATAACCCTATGGAATTGATACTATAGCTATTAGCCCTATTTTATAGTTGGAGAAATTGAGGCTCAGAGAGGTTAATTGACATGCCTCTGCTCTCTAATCATGGAGGATAAGCAGAATTTGAACCTGGTTCTTCAAGCACTCTTTGGATCAGGTATTCTTAAGTAATCTTTTCTTTCCCCAGTCTCTGGGTTTGAATTGCTGTTTCAATAATCCCTACAATTAACACTTTAGCAAATTAGTATCCTATTTCACAATTTAACACTTTAGTAATTTGTGAATTTTAATGAGTGAATTCTGTCTCCTCAAATGGATCTTAAATGAAATTATCTTTGATTTTGGAATGTTTGAATTTATTGATTATCTAGTCCAACCCTTTCTTTATATAGATAAGGAAACCAAGACCCAGAGAAATATCTTAATTTGCTCGAGATCATACAAGTTAAAGGCAGAGATGGAACTAAAATTCTATTGTAATGCTTAGGGAGAAACTGAGGCAGTATCACACAGTGAAAATTAGGTAATGCTTTATTGATGTTAATTGAGAGTTCAGAATCCATAGCTATGGATCAGGACTGGTGGGACTCATGTCTCAAAGCACGAAGTCCAGCCCAGAGACTGACACCCATCAGCCGACTGAATATAAAGTACTCAGCACTTCATTGGTGGAAAACACTAGTTTTATAATCTCCATGGCCCAGGGGAAACAAAGAACTCATGGGAACAGCTGAGCACATCTGGTGTCCAAGGACACCATAAATTCAATTCTGACAGGTAGGAGTAAGAAGCCTTGGCAAAGAAGACTGCTCGTCTGGGTCATAGATAAGGGGTAGGTTGAGGCTGACTATCTGGAGGTTTTATGATTCCTTTGGAATGTGACTCCAATTATTCCTGAAGGTCAGGAAGTGGGGATTGCTATTCTGGGACAGAGCAATTAAGGGAGACTGAAACAGGAATTAAGGGAGACTGATACTGCAACTGAGGGAAACTGAGACAGTAACTGAGGGAAACTGAGACAGTAACTGAGGGAAACTGAGACAGTAACTGAGGGAAACTGAGATAGGCACAACACTATAGGGACTATCTTTTGCCTCTTTTTCTATCTCCTGCACTTAGCACAGTGTCTGCCAGATAGTAGGCACTTAATACATGTTTATTGATCGACAATATTCAGCTTAATGTTCCATACAAAACAATCCCATCATTTCAATTCCTCTTTGCTTTGTTTTCCCAACTAATACTGGCTTTTCCAAGCCAGGCCCCTAGAGAATGACAGACTATTCCTCTCTTGAGAGTTCAAGGGGTAACTCTCAGGGCTGAGGTCCCTAATATCCTATTTTTCCCAAGCCCCAGCTTTTGTATTCTAATTAACTTGCCAACTTTTATAAATGGTTGCTTACTGAGGTAGTATAGTCAGAACAATTGACACAAAACCATTCTCCTAAAAGTCTGGGACCCATTTTTCTGCAAATAAATATTAAGTTCAGAAAAAATTGGGCTCAAGTTTGGGAAGCACATATTGGCAAATGCTAACTCACAACTCTTGTTGGATAGAAGTTTTTTCCCCCTCCCTTTTCAGAGTCCTCATGAATTCTTTCAAAGATTTTTATAATTCTCTGTTAGGCTCTGAGAATTGGGGTCCTTGTTGAGTACTGAAGTTGCTTTTTTTTTCCTTTCCAAAGAGATCATACACACTGAAGTTGCTTTTCCTCTATGTCTTATTGGTCAAATCTTTCTGAGATTTCTCTTTGAGAAACTGAGGCAGTATCACATATTGGAGACTAGGTAATATTTTATTGATGTTAGTTGGAGAGTTTAGAATCCATAACTATGGATCGGGACTGTTGGGACTCTTGTCTCAAAGCACACAGCCCATGAAGAGTTTAGACTGGCAGCCATTAGCCAGCCGTCTGGTTCTCAAGTATCCAGTGCTCTATTGATGGGTTACAAGGATTTTATAAGACTCCGATGCTCAGGGGAACAAAGAGCTCACAAGGCAGAAGGAGGGGTTGGGCACTGGGGGGATTGGAGTTCCAGGAAAGGACTATCAATTCTGTTCTGATAGGTTGGGGGTATGGAGAATCATAAATTATGATAAGTTTGGGAAGAAGCTAGGAGACATTAAGTCTGGGGCCATAAAGATGAGGGGTATGTGTAGGTGTTTGAGATGGGCCATCTGGAGGTTTTATGACTTTGGAATGCTAGCCCAATTATTCCTGATGGTCAGAAGAGAGGGGGTTGCTATCGAGGCAGAACAATTAAGGGAAACTGAGACAGAACAATTGAGGGAAACTGAGACATGGAACTGTGGCACAACATGATGACATGGTCAATGGTAAGGGGGAGAGTGACTCTACCTCTGGGCTCACTTCCTTCCTTCCCTAACCCTTCAACTTCTTGACTTCAGTTATGATTCCTCAAAGTGCTCCCAAAGCTTTTCTTTCAAAATAGTTACTAGAGTACTTCTACTGGAATCTCCTTTTCTGAGAGCTATACATAGGCTCTGAAATAGATCTAATTCTTCAATATTTACAATGCATTTTATTATTGGATTTAACTCAAAATCTTGAAGTCTTTCATTCCTTCCAAATTATATCTTTGATTATTGTTTTAAGAGAGATGTTTAGGAATTGTTCTTATTTTATATTCTTGATTAATTGATTTTGTTAAATCAAAGAGGTGTCTCATCTGATAAAAATATAAGGGCATAGAACAACTTGTTAATTATGTTAATTGGAATTAGGGCATTGAACATTATGCTTCCTTACACTACATTTCCTCTTCAAATAATTATTTTGGTATATTTGATATATTTCCATTCTCTCTGCTTCTTCATTGTGGCAATTATTAAATCTTGTGTAAGACTATGTTTCTGTGATACATGAACTTGTTATTTCTGACTGCTTGCTCTATTTTCTTTGACTTGCAATCTATAGATTTTAGGTAGAATGTCCTTGAGAGTTTGTATTTGGAGTTTCTTTCTTTTAGAAGGTGATTGGGTAACTGAGTAATGAAGTGGATAGAGCATTGAAACTGAAGTCAGGGACACCTGTGTTCAAATCCAGCCTTCAACACAATCTATATGACGTTGGGGAAGTCATTACATTAGTTTCCTTAATTGTAAAGTGGGGACAATAATTATTTCATGGTTGTAAATCACTTAGCACAATGCCTAGCACATAGTAAATGCTTAATAAATGCACGTCTCTTTTCTTTCTTTCATTGTTATACTAATCTATTAGTGCTCTTTCTTTTTCATTCCTGCTTCTAGTATTCTAGTTGAGGTTCTTATTACCTCAGACCTGGATTATAACAACAGCCTCCTGATCTACCCTCCTAACCTCCAGATTTATTTTCCTAAATCAATGCTTTAAAATGGCCAAAAAACTTACAACAACTTTCTGTTGCCCAAAGTTTAAACTTAAATGGGCATAAAAGGCCTTTTATAATCTAACGAAATGTTTTTCAGATTTCAGTCTGTGACCAATTTTTGTTGGTTAGCAAAACTTTTAAAATTAAAGGTCTATTTCAAAATTGTCTCTCTATGGATAAGGTGAATTACAGCTTAAATAAAGGTAAAGTATATGCATTTAGAGGGTTTTTGACAATACTGAGGATTAGCAATAGTTTAGAAGCAATAAAACTCAGCACTTGGTTAGAAAGAATAAATAATGTATTAAGCAACAAAGAGGCAGATTAGAATGAGTTCCACTGGAATCTTCCCTCTGTTAGGCCTCCATCCTGTAGCCTCCTGAGCTATAGTCTGTCAGGTGTTCTAGAGTCTCTGCCTTGCCCCCCTTGCCCTCAAGTATTCCTAGCCAGAGCTCTGCTCTTATTTCATCATGGTCAGTATGGAAAGAAATTTAATCACTTTTTGAGTTGGAAGGTTATAGCAACCACACCTGATGGAGAGAGGCATCTTATTGTATCTTCACCAGGTCAAAGCCCTTTGTATTAGTTAATTAACCACTAAGCAGCAGACATTGAAAGATACTCATTTTATTGTTGCATTTATTTTTAACTTACCTAGTCATACATGTTTAAGGTATGGTTTGATTTACATAAATGCTAACAAAATGTAAGAATGAAAGGGGTGATTTAAAAATGATTGAAAAATTTCAAGAGTGATTGCTTGGCTTGATTTGGAATAAAGCTTATGGATCACTCACTCTAGATTTTATTTTGCCGTGACCCTCCTCTATTCCCCCCCTCCCCAAAAAGGAATCAGAACTTGATTGTCCTCTAGAAAAAAGATGAAATGAAGTTAAGGAGGTATGACATGTTTTGTACCGAACTAATAGAGCTTCTACTTGAGAATAGGAAGAAAGAAGTGGAATTTGGCATCGGCCTAAAGAAAACTCATACTTAACCAAAGGAGGTTTTGGCTAAAAGACTATAGAATTAGCCATACTGACTACTTTTAACATTTCCATTTTCACTCTGCTCCATTGCAAAGTGTGGTGGGAGAAGTTTAGCAACATGCTCTCTGGGGGAAAAATGTTTATATGTTTTTGCATTGCTAGCATTTATTCAATCACTTTCTTAAGTCCAACTAATCAACAAAACAATAAATCAAGCCCTGGTTTTTAGCATTTACTAATTTCTAAGGGGTAAATGCTCACACTGAAAATTTAACAATTGGTTCTCATGAGCTGATTTGAATTTGTTTTAGCACATTACAGTACTCTAAGTTCTGTTTGTTTAAAAATTATGTTCAGTGTATCACCTGCTCAGAAAGATATTTGGCAAACATGTGGATTCCCCAACCATGAGAGAGGAAGTAGTTGAGAACATTAGGGAGGTGCTTAAAGGCCAGTAACATCACTCTGGGGCGTGAACCGATTCTGAAAGTGCTGATGTGTGACTTTTGTTTTCATATGAGATGCTCTATATTGACTCCTGCTCAATTTGCAAGGAAAATTATCCAGTGATGGGCACTCATCTCTCTCCCTTTTGTCCTAAGATTGTTGGCATGCAGGATGTAGTTTGACTGGCTGGGGAGTTTTTGTATGTTACACTGAGTATTCTCTGTAGGGTAAGCTTTCAGCATAGAATGCCAATCACAGAATCAAAGACAGTCCAAGTTGTTAAGGACCTCAGAGGCCATAGATTCTGACTTGTATCTGAAAAGCAATGCCCTTTACACTATACTTGACAAGTGGTTTTCTAGCCTTTGCTCCAAGGCCACTGGTAAAAGAAATTTACTTCCTGCCTAGGTAAATCATTCCACTTTTATACAGCTCTCATTGTTAAGATTTTCCTTATATCAATGCTAAATTTTCTTTTTTTCAAGTACTACCTCTTGCTCCTAGTTTTGCCTTTTCATGCTAAACAAAACAAATCTCTAATACCCCTCCTTGGAGATAACCCTTCAACTACTTGAATATGACATTATGCAGTCAATATGATGACATCTTTTATTTAGATTAATTGTTCTCAAAGTGTGATCTGGGAATCCTCAGGTGTTTCTGAGACTCAAGGATTCTGTGAAGTCCAAAATTTTTTTCATAATAATACTAAGACATTTTAATTTCTAATGTAATTATCAATAGATATAACCCATATAAACAAAAGCTTTTTGGGAGGGGGTGCTCAATAATTTTTAAGAATGTAAAGGGGTCCTGAGATGAAGGATCTGTTGACTTAGATACTTCAATGAATCCATGTTCTCATTCAGTTCAATCCAATAAGCATTTATTAAGCACTTATTATTTGCAAGGTACTTCTCATCACTGAGTGATCCTTTCATAGATACAAATTGCAACCTTCTCAGAGTAATATTAAAATTTTTATGGCACTTTTAAAGATTCGCTTATAATTTTGGTTTATTTAAGATAGCAGTGTGAAAGCATATTGATGTTTTTTTTTTTAAAGATGGGTTTTGGGAGGTAACTAGGGTATGGGAAAACTGAAAGCAACTATACAATCTAGCTGACTCTCTTCCTCCTACCTAATTCTTGACCAGCTCTTATGCTTTTAAAATAGAAACTAGGAAAGAGAAAATCCAGAAAAACAGTTTAATGTGCTCAATCCAAGGAATACTTTAATTTAGGTGCTCCAGCTTGTCTATCAGTTCCTTTGCCTCCAGTGTTGCTAATGCTGCAGTTTCTGTTTGAAAGATAACTGCAAAGAGGAGTTCCAACCAGGGGTGTATTAGAATCAATTCATTGTTGAATTTCAATGTGAGCACTTATACCTTGGAAATCTACAAGTTGGGGTTTGATGTGTGTTTGTTGACTGTCTAGACTTTAAGAAAGTAATGGAGAAAGTTAATAATACATTTTACTAAGACATTTAAAAATAGCCTATGTACCATTTTCTTTAAAGAGCTGATTATTGAACATTGACCAGTGCACCCTTGGTTCTAACTCTCCATTTACAAGAGATCAATCCTAGATGTAGTAAGTGGCAATCCACTGTATATAATTTGAAAGCGAAACTGATGACACGTGCAATATTCTATCACCTGCCTCTGTGTCTTTGTACAGATTTTGCATGGGGTCATTCCCCATGCCTGAAATAAACTGTTTTTGTCACACCTCATTCATAATCTCTAACTTCCTTCAAAACTTGGCCAACTGCCTCCACCTCCTTGAGACTTTTCCTGATCACTCTATCAGTACCTTTCCCTGAAATTACTTTGTATTTATTTTTATTTTATTCATATGTGTACATGTTATTTCTTGAGGCAGGGATTGTTATTTTGTCTTTGGATTCTTAATTCCTTGCACAGTCTTATACATAATAGAAATTAATACATGCTTATTTAATGATTGACTGAAATTTTCATATTATTTATTGCTTGGTTTTAAGGTATTGAAGATTACCTCAGGTGAAAGTGCTTTTATTTTTATTCATTTCATAGCCTGCTAGTAAAAGTGCTTTGTTAGCAAAGCAAATCACTAGAACTGAGTAGGCATCTCCTTCAGTTTTTGCTTTTCTGTATAAAAGAAGCTCTATTAGAATAAATAGTTGAGTTTATACTTAGAAACATCTTTTTGTGTATCTCCCTTATGCTGCAAGTAAAACATCTGTTGACTGGTGACTGTGTCATGGAGATTTTCTTTCAGGTCCCACAACATGAGTCTGTTTATTCCACAGAAGAAGCAACATTCTTACTTGAGACTTCCAACATAGTAGAATGTGCCAGAAAGTTGGTGGCACAGTGGATTGAACATTGGGCTTGAAATCAGGAAGACTTCTCTTCCTGAGTTCAAATCTGGCCTCAGACACTTACTGGCTGTGTGATCCTGGGCAAGTCACTTAAACCTGTTTGCCTCAGTTTCCTCATCTGTAAAAATGAGCTGGAGGAGAAATGGCCAGTCACTCCAGGATCTCTGTTAAGAGTTAAGGGTCACAAGGAGTCAGACATGACTGAACAACAACAATAAATCTCTTGAATCCAGAGTTATCTTTATGTCACTGAAACCTACGATTAGGATTTTGTGGAGGATTCAGAAGAATCAGAATTCTGATTCCTCCGAATAGGACTCTGTGTTGCATTTTTGGTAGAAACAATCATAGAGACAACTCTTGTTTAATGATCCTCTGATTATCAGTATCAAATGAGGCATAAAACAGTGAGGAGTTTGCTTGTAAAAGTTGTTCATTGCCATTACCAAGGATGTTCTGGGCAAATTCCAAATGGGAGAGGAATTCTATCTAAAGAAAAAAAATAGAAGTGCTGACATTTACATAGAATTTTAAGGTTTATAAAGAACTTTATACACATTATCTCATTTGATCCTTACTATAACCCAATGAGTTAAAAGCTCCAGGTATTGTTAATTTCTTTCTTTGTTTTTTTCAGATAAGGAAGCAGACTTAGTCACAATCACACAGTATCAGAGAAGGATTTGATTCTAGATCTCTCCTGAGCTCTTCCAGATATCTACTTCTGTACCTAGAGTATCAAGCCTAAGAATAGCATAGTATATCCTAAATGAGATCCACAACCATCCCAAGAGTTCAGACAAATAATCCCCCAAAGAAAATCAAATGGACAAAGAATGCAGATTATGAAATGCAGTTGAATGGGAGGTGTATTGATTTAGCTCATTAATACTTATATTTTGGACATTGAATTGAACCCAGAATTGAATAGGAGGAAGAAACTAAGCAGAATTGTATCTGGTAAATTATTCAGTGCTTTCAATAATCTTTAAGCAGTTTTCTGACACAAAACCCTTTATTTATTTATTTATTTATTTTTGGAAAATTATAGAAAACTACAATCTCTGAAAAAAAAATGTGGATGACCAAAGAGGCTACAGATGGAATCCTGGTTAAACCATATTGTTAATGACTACTTTTATACAAGAAGTTACATAAACTACATCAGCTCAGGACTGCATAATTGGAAAAGAAGGTGGGCAGGTCACATACTGAGATAGAAAGGGAAGAGAAAATACCGGAAGCCATGGAAGGTGAAAATCTAGTGCATGGGTTCTTAACTTGGGATCTATAAACTAGTGTATGTATGTATACATACATACATATATACACATACATACTTGCATATATGTATGTGTGTACATTTATTTTTATATATAATTATGTAGTTCTGGGATGATGTTTTTCATTTAACTTCTTGTGCAAAAAATAGTCATTGACTTATACACACACATATATATAACTTTTCCAATATTATTGGTTTCCTTTCTAATATATATATATTATTTTATACATTTCAAAACATTATTCTGGGAAGAGGTCCATGACAAAAAATAAGAATGAATGAAGAGGAAGGTTTGGTGGAAAATTCTTGGGAGGATCAAGACAGAACTTGCATAGGATGAAAAGGCATGAATGGATTAGTATCTGCATAGATCTGACATAGCACTTCACATTCAGTAAACTGCAGTGACTCCCTATTTCCTCCAGGATCAAAGCAAAACTCTTTTATTTGGCACATAAAGATTTTTATCACTTGACTTGAACTTATCTTGCCAGACTTATGCATTATTCCTTTTCACACACTCTATCCAGCCAAACAATGGGCCTTCTTGTTTTTCTGTAGCTCCTCTATGTGCTTTGTACCTCCTTCATCCCTGGAATTTACTCCCTTATCTCTGCCTTTTAGAACCCTTAGTTTTCTTCAAAAGCTCAGTTCCTTCTACATGAAATCTTTTTTCCCTTATCTGTTTTTTCTTCCAACCCATGAAATTATTTTGTGTTTATTTTCCATACATTTTGCATATATTTATATGTCTACATGCTGTCTCCCCTATAAAATGTAAATTCCTTGAGGGCAAGTCCTCTTTCATTTTTAAAAATCTCTGCTTGGATTATCTTTTGGCTTTTTTGTATCTACTATGTGATTGGCACATAGGAAGACGTTTCATAAATGTTTATTGATTGAATGACAGCAATAATAGACAATAAATGCCTGTGAATTGATTGACTCCCTTTAGATAAGATTTACATACTACTTTGCTATCTTACTAACAAACATGTTAGTAAGCTGGTACTTAGAAAATACAAGTATCCCCACTACCATTACCATCATCTTCATCTCCATCATCATGTGGGGTTGTTCCACTTGACCGAAACACTTGCTTTAAACTAGCACCAAGGCTTTGGAATAGCTATTTAAGGTGCAATCTCTGCAAAGATCACCAGATGGCACCCTAACCTCAAACTGTTGCAGCTCCCTAGCGGAATTTTGCAAAATCAGTTAGTGGATAGTTCTCAATCTGTAGATTTTGCACCAAAGACAGCCTTTAAACTTCTTAGAGGCAGCCCATTTCAAAATCAATAACTCTATTTTACTTAGGGAGTAATGACTCTCATTTAAAGCAAATCTTCTATTGGTAAATGCAATAAGCTTTAGGAAAATACACTTTTGATATGACTGATATCAAGCAGACCAAAGAGCTTGTTCTGGTCTTCATGGAGCAATGGTACAGAATGAAGGAATTAACAAATGTTTGGAAGCTCTGTTATTTTATATTTATCTCAACAACCTCTAATACTTTCAGAGAGTTCAGACCAAACTGACCTTTCTTGTTCTCCTTAATCAAATATCCATGAATGAGATCACTGAGTGGCTTGATAATTATAGCACTGTTTGTAGAAATTTGAGATAATCCCCATTTGGGCCTAGAAAAGTCCTTAAGTCATGAAGGTTTTGGGAGCATAGCCAGTTGATATACTTTGTGACTCACATGGTAATAGAGGCTATGCAGAACTGATATTTGTCAATTTGTTAAAGGAAGCAGAGAAGCTTCCTTTAACCTCTCCAACACTTTCATCAGTCTTTCCTGATGTTCCTCAAATACCTTTATAAAGACAATGAGGTCATTGAGTTATACTAACACTTTCATGACATTCATGTCTCCCATTGCCTTCTCAATGAGCCTTGGAGCATGTGCTCAGACTGATGAAATCCTATTAGGCAAATGAACCCTATCTCATCTTTTGCCACAGGGACTTGCCACTATCTACCCAGAAGATAACCATAGCATCTTAAATTATTGGTTCAATGTACTATCCCCCTTTAGTTCTCTTGTTTAAAGTCTAGTAGTAATACGCTTATATTTTCCTGTTATTTTTCCATACTACCTCTATAGAAAATATATATAGCCTACTGGACTCCATGATGATTATTCTGACAAGCAGTTCTTTCAGATGTTTTCTGAGTTCTTCTCTCACAGATAGATTACTCTTTCTCTTATCTTGTTTCCAAAGTATAAAAAACAAATAGGGTCTTGTTTGACTTTTCATGTGTACTATCAGTTCATATCATCTCAAATGATTTATATTGCTCTTTACTGTCCTTTATAATGTCCTTATTTTTATTCTTAGGATCTAATCCTAATTTAAATTTTTTAAAATTTTAATTTAATTAAATTTAAATTTTGTATCATTCTACATGTATTACTACACATAACATTTTTAAAGTTTTGGTCTTCATTTAGTTGAGATTCTAGTTAATTAAAATTGTATTCAAAAACAGTAACACCAATTCAAACAATTAATGTATGTAGCATGTAATGATAAACTATATAATATATGAGAAGTTGGTATCTCATTCATATAAGCAATAAAATACCATAAGGCATGAAATAGCAAAGAAATCAATGCCACATGCAATTAAGCAATAGTGCCATCAAAAACACATAACTCCAAGTAATATTAATTAGCAGCAGGAAGTACTACTGCAGGCAATAACACATTGGCTATAAAATGCACAATATATTTGGCAAACTATGGGACACTTTGGGTTGGCCAGAAGAGGGAATTCCAATGGAAAAAACAAAGATCAGATCCTTGACTGGGAGGGAAAATATATGAAGTAAAAGAAAAAGGAGAAAAAAGTTAAAATGAAAGGTATATTTTTGTATTTTCAGAGCTTAGAATAGTGACTGGCACATAGTAGATGCTTCCTAAGGATATGCTAACCTGATTGCCTTCAAGAAGTTTAAATTTTTTTAGGGAAGACACAACATATATAAATCAACACACACAGAATCTATACAGGCATACCTCATTTTATTGCTTTCCACTTTATTGAGCTTCATAGATAATACTTTTTTTTTAAACAAATTGAAGGTTTGTGGTAATCCTCCATCAAGCAAGGGTTTTGGCAATATTTTTTCAATGATATATGCTCACATCATGTCTCTGCATCACATTTTGGTGATTTTTGGAATATTTCAAATGTTTTCATTATGATTATTATTATATCTTTTGTGCTAGTCTGTGACCAGTATTCTTTTGGTGTTACTATTGTAATTGTGGGGCACTCCAAACTATGTCCATATAAAACAACAAACTTAATCAATAAACATTGTGTTTGATTTTAAAAAGGTATAGATATGTTCTCAATAATAAAAACTTATTTGTTTCATGTGTACCCCATTGAGATTCTAATCTTCCCCCAATTTCATGTGATTCAGAAGGATTACTCCATAATATAATAGACAAGAGTATATTTACTAAATGAGAGCAAAAGTAAAAAAAAATACACAATTAGGGTCAGACACTTCTTAATAAGCTCTGTACCTTACTTTCTCCCCAATATACCATTTTATTTTCTCTGTAACTTTCTCCATGGGAATACAGACACCCAAAGAACAATTGTAGCAGTGTTGTTAAGCATTGTTGTTCAAAAGATCACAAGATGGAGCCTTGGTTCACCATAATCTCCTGATGCTTTTTTCCACTCCTAATTGAAGACCCACAGCATCCTTGATCACCATCAGGGAAGTAAACAGTGCAGTTGTCATGGCATTCTTGTGCATGCTCTGAAGAAGAGAACAGAGTCCTCCATTATTCATGTCTGGACACAGGCTTACTCAGCCTCCACATGTGGGAACATAACATAACAATCTCTTTAAGTACTTGTAGGATAGGACTCTCATCAGTTAGTCTCCCACTACACATTGTTGGGGGAGCTATGAATTGGTTCAACTATTTTATATCAATTTGGAATTATTGAAAAAAGTTACTATACTGTCCATATGATTTTATGGACCATTGAACATATATGCCCCTTGGAAGTTAAAGACAGAAACAAAGTTACTATTGTACCAAAATATTGATAGCAGTCTTCTTTGAAAAGAACTTGAAACAATGTGGATGCTTATCTCTCAGGGAATGGCTGAAAAAAAAGCATGACATATGAATGCAATGGAGCATTATTGTGCAGTAAGAAATGATGAATAGGAAGAATTTTAAGGAACAGTAGTGGATTTGTATGAATGGATGTCAAATGAATTAAACAGAACCAGAAGGACAATGTATACAATAACTACAATGACTTTTTAATGAAAAGATTACTAGAAGCAAGTTGAACTCTAGGTTAATTAAAAAAAACACTGAAGGTATCAGGAAATAGATATTTAACAAATGATACATACTTCCATAGGTATGCTGGTAAATATTTAACATCCAGCTCTTATTTTTTGTTGAGGCAATTGGGATTAAGTGTCTTGCCCAGGGTCACACAGCTAGGAAGTGCTAAGTATGTGAGATCAGATTTAAGCTCAGGTCTTCCTGACTTCAGGGCTGGTGCTCTATCCACTGCTCCACCTAGCTGCTCCCTTAACATCCAACTCTTCAAAAAATGTACTTGCAACACATTTTTAATGCTTAATTTATATTATTGACATTTTCTCCATTCCTTTCTTAAATCTAGATGATCAACAAGGTGACAAAGCCAAGCCCTGATTTCTGAGGCAGATGTAGATTAAGCTGGCTCCATCCCAACTCTGAACATTTTCCCTCTTTAAGGCAGAGTGTCTGAGGAATACTTGGGGCAGAGTGCTACATACTTAGTTGCAGTCACCAGATAGTAGATGTTTTTGATTAGTTGTTTTTCTTTGTCATAAAGTAGTACATAACAGAGCCAAAATTCACACCCAGTTCCTGTGATAGCTGCTAATCTAGTGTTCTTTCCATATTGCTTCTCATAAGTCACCTAATCAACTATAATGATGAGATGGGTTACAGAAAGTCCAAGATCTTAGAATTTTGGAAGAACTCTTAGAAGTTATTTAGTCCAACTTAAAGAATGGGGTGAGAAACTTAATACTGAAGCTAGTGACCTGTATGATGGGATACTTAATCTGATACAGGTGAGTTACTAACCTACAGAGTAGAGCTCTTGACTTTAATTCTTTTTCTCAATGCTTTTCTGAGATCTATCCCACTTCTGACTTGTAAGTGGCAACATTGCTGGTTGGTACCCTCCATCCAGCCATGACTGATAAGGTATATGTGCTTCATGTGCTCAAGCAGAAATCCTTATTTGCATTACAAAAGTTCATAGCCTTTGAGAGCTTCATTAAGAAGAGAAAGGCCTCTCTGCTTCACTGACATTATGATCATTTTATTTCTACCATATGTCTCTAGTGCAGAGAACCACTGGAGCAGTGAAGTCCTTGGTGAATTTCCATTTATGGAAAATAGTTCAAAGTATACAAAATAATACAAAATATATAATATCATGTTACTCTAAAGAACTGACATTTCTCCTGATTCTTCTTCACAATACAAATAAAACTGAATGCCTTATTCATCGTCTTGGTTTCTACTGGTTGGATTTTAATTCCCTTCAGTTGGAGAAGTTATTTTTTAGATACTCTTAAATTCTGTTATTCAATAACCCAGATATGGTCAACTGTCATTATCTGTCATTGTTCCATGTGTTTCTGTGATGTATAGTATATTGGGTACAAGAAAGAGTATCGGATAATTATAATGTTTTAAGCTGGAAGAAACTTTAGAGGTTATTTCATCTCACCTTCATTTTAAAGAGGAGAAAACTAAGGCAAGGAGTGGGGAAGAGATTTCCATCCAGGTAGTAAGGGGCACACTCATTTGAATTTGTCTTCAGATACAAAATTCTGGGTCCTTGTCATTACTTGATAGCTTTAAGACTAGAGAGAGGGAGGATACAGAAATGGAAAAACCTACAATGACTGATGAATCCGTAAATGCAATCCCTTAACAGCCCATATATTTTACTAACCTGTTTGTTAATTATTTTTAGGTTTTTTTTAATTTGATATTTTATTTTTCCCAGTTACATGTAAAACAATTTTTAACATTTGTTTTAAAAACTTTGTGATTCTCTCCCTTCCTCTCCCTCCTCCTTTACTGACATTCTTATACTTTGGTCACTAATTTGCTCCTGAGACTCTCAAATAAATTCTAGGAATATTATTAAAGGCCATGTATTAAATGACATTTTATATTAAAATAATTTTCTCATTGTTAGAAGTTGTTTAACTTATACCTTGCAAAAGGTGTGTTATTAAAGATTTTATACTAGGGGCTTTTTTAATTTATCCAAATAGCATTTGTAAAGCTGGACAATAATAAATTGTGCACATATTTATTATACTTTCATTTTCAAGGTTAGGTTTTTAAAAAATTCACCAATGTGATATTCTAATAAATTGTAATTCAACTCAATGCAATTTAATTCAATTCAATAGACATTTATATATTTTGTTTTGTATAAGGAACCACTCCAATGCTAGGATATAACAGTTGAACAAAAAACAAACATTAGATTAAAGATAATTGTGTCAACACAATACAGTTTACTAATTTTTGTTCCTTTTAGGAATATTTAAGCTCACTGATAGCATGTATAGTTTGTTTCTTCCTTTCTTCCTCCATCCCCTCTCTCTTTCTTTTCCTTCCTTCCTTCCTTCCTTCCTTCCTTCCTTCCTTCCTTCCTTCCTTCCTTCCTTCCTTCCTTCCTTCCTTCCCGAGTATACAAAGTAAACAAATTGTATATGGTCTTAAGGAACTTACATTCTATTGACATAGACAGATGTAAAACATATAGATACATACAAGTTACACATAAAATAAACAGGTTTTTTTTTGCATGGGAGGGAATAGTAGGATGTAAGGTCATATAGATGGCACAATGGACAGAGTGCTGGGCCTGAAATTAGGAAGACTCATCTTTCTGAGCTCAAATCTGTCCTCAGACATTTGCTAGTGGTGTGACTTCAGGCAGGTTACTTAACTCTATTTGCCTCAATTTCCTCATCTGTAAAATGAGTGGGAGAAGGAAATATCAAACCACTCCAATATCTCTGTCAAGAAAACTTCAAATAAGGCCATACAGAATTGGGTACAACTGAAAAATTAGTTGACAAAAAACAAAGGGCATGAGTAACTGTGGTGGTGATCAGTAAAGATTTAAGGTACACATTAATATTTCAGATGAGTTTTTAAAAACAAGAATAGTTTTTTATTTTCAAAATATATGCAAAAATAGTTTTCAACATTCACCCTTGCAAAAATTTTTCTTCCTTTCTTCTCTCAAACCCTCCTTTTAATAGCAAATAATCCAATATATGTCAAATATACAATTCTTCTCTACATATTTCCACACTTATCATGCTACACAAGAAAAAGCAGGTCAAAAAGGAAAAAATGAGAAAGAAAACAAAAAACAAGCAAACAACAATAAAAAATGTGAAAATGCTATGTTGTGATCCACATTCAGTCCCGACAGTCTTAAAATGAGTTTTAAAGGAAATTATGGGTTCTAAAGTGCAGAAATGAGAAGCAAGAGCACTCTTGGCAGTGTTAAGTGCATGCTGATCATAGATGTGTGAAAAACAGTAAGAAATTCTGATTCACTGAACTATAGAAGGTGCAAGTGTGAAGGAGAATCCTATGTAGTAAGATCTTCAAAGGTAGGTTGGGGCCATATTGTCAAAGGCTTTAAACACTGAAAAGAGGAGTTTATATTTGATCCTACCAGTAATAGGGAATCATTGGTGTTTACTGAGCAGGATAGTGACATGGTCAGATTTGCACTTAAAAAAATTATTTTGTCATCTGTGTGCAGAAGACTTAAGGATCAGAGACCAATTGAGAAAATATTGTAATAGTACAAGTGAGAAATAATATAAAAAACACTACAGAACTAATATGAAAAACACTATAGAACTATTACATAAGTGGATTTTTGAAGGAATAGAGGAGGAGGGTGAGAAAGAGAAATAGCTACTTTCAAAATATCTTGAATTAGCACCACATATATTTTCCTAGTTGATGCCTTCTCATAGGATGAGCCCCCTTTTGACTAGAGCTAGGGAGGATACAGAAATGGAAAAACCTACAATGACTGATGAATCCATAAATGCAATCCCTTAACAGCCCATATATTTTACTAACCTGTTTGTTAATTATTTTTAGGTTTTTTTTAATTTGATATTTTATTTTTCCCAGTTACATGTAAAACAATTTTTAACATTTGTTTTAAAAACTTTGTGATTCTCTCCCTTCCTCTCCCTCCTCCTTTACTGAAAGGCACATGTGAAGTTAAATAAAAATTTCCATAAAAGTCATCCAACCCCTTTATTAAATCCTTATGTAGTTTCCTTATAATTAATATAGTCGAAGGTCCTTGGGGTCTACTGAAGATTGTGACATTTGTTAAGGGCTTCACTTCTCTTTATATTCCTAGGCATAAAATGATGCTTTTTCTATCAGCCATGGGTCACACAGCTCTGGTTAGACTTGCATTCCTAGTACAATAATGCATGTGTCTTCATTTCCTAGATCTCCAGAAAGAAGATTGCTTGGGGTTGTCAAAAGGACCAACATACCAATCCTTGTATCCTTTTTTTTTTGTGTGTATATGTATACCCCTGGGGGTTGTATATAATTAAAAGCTCTACTCATTCATTAGTATGTATGAGTTGAAGCTTCTGCTTTTTGAGATACTGGACTAAACTAGTAGATTAGAATAGATCTATTCTTAAATTCAAAAATTACTCTTAGAATAAAGCTTCAAACTCCAAAATTACTATAAAAATGAGAATATTATAAATCTTACCCTTTTGTTTTTTCACCTTTCTATTATGTAAAAACTATCCTACACTGCCCCATAAGTAATTGCATTTCAATGTTAGGAAAAAGAACCCTAAGAGAACAAGAATATTTAGCTCATTTGGGAAGCTTCAATCTGTTATTTAGCTAGTTATCTCACTAATAAGCAAGGGAAGACCCATTCAAGATTAGACTCCATCATTTCTATTTCAGAAATATCTGTAATCATGCCAAACCTCCAGGTATTTTATGATAAAATGGGAGTGGCTGTGCTGTTCCCTTTACCTCTTTTAAAATTCATCACTGGGCTGTCATTTCAGCAACATCTTAACAAATGAAAACCCTTCTGTGAGTCAATAGTAATTATAGGAATTTATCACAATTGCCAATCAAGGTATACTGAAGAGACTCATCTTTCTTGCTAAATTAGCTTTCACTGCACGCAAACAGTGAGTTATCTTTAGGAAATCAATTGCGAGAGGGAAATTACAGCTTTCACAGAGTGATATAACCTTGCCAACCATCTTGTTATACATAATTCCTCTACCAAGAAATTCAGCTGGGCTTACTTTGCTTATTTTTCAGAGATTACATTTAGCTATGGTAAATAGGAAAGAATAACTTTAAAAATCCAGAAAGGAACCAGCCCCAAGAAGCCAAGAAATGACAGAGGAAATGTGCAGCTAGTGCAACTAGTAGTGGTAGTGATCAGATGGTCATCATCTTCAAAAGCTTTAATCCATTGGTTTAGAAAAAAACAACTGGACACCAGTGATTGAGGTATGGCTGAATACTTATATATATTGGTTATTGGAATTGTGTATAAGAAATAACAAATATGAAAAATACAAAGAAATATGGGAAGTGATGCAGAGTAAAAAAAGCAGGATTATAATACCATATATACATTAAGGCTATATAAAAATGACTCTCAAATCTGGGGGAAATGAATAGAAGAAAAATATTAGTGGAAGTATGGAAGCAAATAGGGCTGTTTGGATATTCTTTTATTAAAGTTAATATTTATATATAATACAGGACAAATTATTTACCCTCTCTCAACCTCAGTTTCCTCATCTGTAAAATAGGGATAATAATAGTTCAAGATTGTTTTGAGGTCAAAATGAGTTATGTAAAGCTATAAACCTTAAAATGCTAAATAAATACTAGCTATTGAGTGGTGCAGTGAATGAAGTCCTACATACTGTTAGAAAAACACGAATTTGAATCTTGTTTCAGATACTTAATAACTGTGATATTTTAGTCAAGACAATTAATAGTCCAAATAGTTCAACATCAGAAATGGTTATAGTTTTACTAATGGAAATAACACTTAAGAAGATATATTACCATTCAATTTGCTACTGAATTCTCAGGACTGCTAGGCATTTCCATTTGACTTGCACCTGAAATCTCCTTTATGAATTGTTTTTTTCCCCCTCCTGTCTTTAGAACCTAAGTTTCTTTGGAGTGAACACTGTGTTGCTTTTCTATTTGTATTTTTAATACTTAGCACTTTAGTACTTAGTACTTTGCATACAAGTATTCAACAAATGCTTTTTCATTCTTTCATTAATTTTGTTCTTTTCATTTACATGATTATATAAATCATGTTTCATTTTTCCTAAAAAAATACCTCACTGGGTAGCAATTCATAAAAGTTACTCTATACTTCTCTGAATCTTTATATTTGTAGTTCCTTATAGAGGTAGCATATTGCATTTTGTTCATGTATCATAATTTGCTTAGCTATACCCTAATGTCCCTTTCCTTGTTATTATAGAAAGAACAGCTGTGAATATCTTGGTGTTGATAGGACCTTTATTTTCTATCTTTGGCCTTTTTGGGTTATATAACCAAACTGTGGGATCTCTGGGTCAAAGGGAATGAACGTTTTTATTACTTTTTCTTTTACCATAGTTTCAAGTTGACTTCCAAAGTGGCTGTACCAATCCACAGCTTTAATATCACTGAGTCTACTTTTCACAGTTCCTGCAATATTTTTCTTATTTTAAAAAATATTTATTTGAAATTTAAATACAAAATAGAAAAAGAAAAGAATGTCATGTGTATGACAGAACATGAGAGGATTCAAAATACAAAGCAATAAATTTCTGTTTCAAGAAAATCTATATAATAAATACTATACATTGTGTTCAGAGCTGCCCATCTTTTTTTTTGCTTCCTTGTAGCTTTTCTTTTGTTCTCTACTGTCCATTTTTTACTTCCCCCCTTTCCTCCCTACCTCTTCAAGAAGGCTACAATTAAGTGTAGATATTTCCTCCATGTATATGTATATGAATATATATATGTAATAAACATATACACATGCACATGTATATATGTGTGTACACACATACATGTAGATATCTATAATCATATACATATATAAATGCATATAAGACTATACTATGCTTGTTTGTCCTCTGTTTCTCTCAAGGTGGATAGCATCTTCCTTCATAAGCCCAAGTATTTTCATATTTTCCTAAATCTACCAACTCATTATTTCTTACACCACAGCAAAAATATTACAACCTTATACTGTCTAGTTATTTTAAGTAGTCTAAAACAATATTGATTATTATGGCTGATATACAGTGGTTTTTTTTTTCTCCTTTGATTAGATCTATTTTAGCTTTAACTTTGAGATCATAATTATTACTCCTGCTTCTTTTTACTTAATAAATGCTACTACAGATCTTTATTTTATGTTGGTGTTCATTTCTTGTTTCCTATACCTCTCCAATCCTCTGCTTTACTTCTACCCACTACTTTGACCTATTACTTAAACCACCCCTTTTCCAAGCATCCCTCCCTTATCTTCTCTTCCGACTCTTACCTCTTGCCTTCTTGTTTATATTAGAATTTAGAAGACTTGCCTTTCAAATATATATATCTATATATATCTGTTGTTTCCACTTTATCCCATTCCTGTTAATCTACTTATCCTTCTATACCACTCCCATCCTGTTCCCTTACCCTCTTATTTCTTTATAAATTTAGAAAGTTTTTATTCTCTTCTAAATTTATTTGTTGTTCTCTCTTTAGCTCAGATCTAATGTGAGTAGAGTTTTTTATAAAAATTCTTCCCTTATTCTCTCCCCTCTCCCTATAACCTTAGTCTCTCATTTCTTTCTGAATTTAGAAGACTTTTATACCCTTCTATATATGTATATATAAGTATTGATCCCTCATGGTCCCTCTCTTATTGACTTTTAATGCTTGATCTTCCAAATCAGTTTTTAGTCATATCTAACTCTTTGGGATCCCATTCAGGGTTTTCTTGGCAATGATACTGGAGTAGTTTGCCATTTCCTTCTCTGGCTTATGTTGCAGATGAGGAAACTGAAGCAAACAGAGTTAAGTGACTTGTTCAGGGTCATGAAACTAGTATGTGTCTGAGAGCAGATTTGAATTTAGGAAGAAGAGTCTTCCTGACTTCAGGGCTGGCACTTTATCCACTGCTCCAATTAGCACACATTTTAAAAAACTGATTGCAAATAATTTAGCTGTCAGTCTTTTAGTTTGTTTATTGGAGTGTTTGTTTTTATTGATGGTTACTAAGTTTAGAATAAAAAAAGAAAAATGGAAAGAAAACAGATGGGTGTGATTGCTTGTTGCTGCTAGCTGCTCCATGCATGCTTAAACCTGAAACTGTTTTCTGTTTTAGGAAATGTCAAAACTTGAAGGCTCTGCAGCATCTTAGATTTATAGCTAGTTCTGAGCTAACTCTCTTATCTTATTTATTTTATAAATGAAGAAACTGAGTCCAAAGAGGTTTAGTAGCTTCCTCAGGACCACTTAGATAGTGTAAGAGGTGGAATTTCAACTAATTAGTGTGCATCTATTCAAGTTGTCTGCTATATGCCAGGTACTGTGATAGATACTGAGAACATAAATAAAAAGAATGAAGCAATTTTTGATCTTAAGGAGATCATATTCTAATGGGAGATATAAGTATGTACATAACAAGTAGAAAAAGAATACATACAAATAAACAGAAAGTAGGAGAGGAGTGGGGCAAGATTTAAAAAAAAAGGTTTCATGGAGAAGGTGTGAGAGTAACATCTTGAGAGTATAGAGGGATTATATGTAGTGAGCAGAAGGGAATGCATTCCAGACTTGAGGATTGCAGCAGTTAGGCAGTCAGTAAAAATTTATTAAGAACCTACTATACACTAGGCATTGTATTAAGTCCTGAGGATACAAAGAAAGGCAAAAGTGTCTCTGATCTCTAGGAGTTCAGTCTAATGGGGGAGACACAGTCTAATACTATGTACAGCATATATTGGAAGCAATGAATAGAGGGATGGCACCAACATTAAGTGCATTGATAAATGCTTCTTGCAAAAAGTGGGGTTTTAGCTGAGATTTGAAGGACATTAGGGAATCCAGGAAGTAGAGATGAGGAGAAATAGTGCACAGTCAAGGAGACTACTTCTGTCAGGTAGATCAGAGCCAAGATCCTTCGCAGTGAGGCATCTCTGTTCCTGTCTTGCACTTTCTTGGCTGATGGTAGCCAAGAAGGAAATCATATTAGTGTCCTCTGGACATACCCACACGCCCTCTGATTTTTCAGGGAAGGTCATATGGTAAAGACTCAGAGGAGTTCAAGAGACTGGAATTCTAGTCCTAGCTTCTCCACTTACTAACTGCAGTGGGCAATTGGACAAATATATTTTCCTTTCTGTGCTTTGGGTTGCTCAGAGGTGACATAAGAAATAGAGTAGAAAAGGAGTGGCAAACTTTCAGAGATTTGGTGTATAGCACTTTATTTACTCATCTGGGTCAGACCACTTGCCAAGAGCAATATTTGTTTGATAAAAATGATGGGAAAATTTAGAAGCTGCTAAATGAAAAACGAGAACTCCACAGGATTTATTAGCAGGATACTTCATCCATCTCTAAGGAGACAGTATTTAATTCCATCAAAAGTAAAGTGCAAGTGAAGCTTAGAGACATGCAGGATTCTTCACTCAGTGAAAAGCAGATGCTGACAGTAACAATGCAAAGTGCTTTTATGATGTCCCAAAGGCTGTTTATGGGACAAATATCTATGGTGCATCACAACTACTCAGTGCTGATGGAGTCATATTGATTAGTCATATGGTTGTGATCCTGGAAAGATGGCCTGAATATCTCCATGGTGTTTTTGATAGACTGTTGCAATCAATGCTGAAGCCACTGAGCCAAAATTTCAACTGAAGAAGAGGTTTTGAATACCATTAGGCTTCTTTTGTCAAAACCTGACTGAAATCTTCCAATTTATATGGCAAGAAGAGTTCAAGAATGCCTCCATTGTCCATCTTTATAAAGGTAAATGAAATAGATTGTCTTTAGGCAATCACAAGGGGATCTATCATTTAGTTGTTGCTGGCAAAATTCTTGCCAGAGTACCCCTTAGTAGGCTGATCCTTCACCTGGAAGATGATCATCTATTTGGGAACCATTGTGGCTTCAGAAAAGGCTGAGGAATGGATCAATATGGTGTTTGCTGCTCAACAGTTCCAGAAGCATAGCAGAGGTCTGTAAGCAACATTCATTGATCTAACCAAGGCTTTTGGTGCTGTCACTTGTGAGGACTTATGGAAAACTGTGACAAAATTTGGTTACCTGGAGAACTTCTTTAGTATCATATGTCAGTTTCATGACAGCATTCCTACCTGGAGAACAGACAGTGCTTTTGTGCTCTCTCAGTCACCAGTGGAGTGAGGCAGGGCTATGCATTTGTTCCAATGCTTTTTAGCATGGTTTTCAGTGATGCTATCAGATACTTTCAATGAGGATGAAAACAGCATCAAGTCAGCTTCTACCTGATGATAAATTATTTAACTTGAAAAGGTGGAAAGCCAAGACTAAAGTAGAGGAAGAATTGGCGCCTGACTTTTTTTGCAGAAGATTGTGCAGTCAATGCAGCTTCTGAGGCTGAGATGCAACAAAATTATGTAGATTTCTCTTCTGCTATTCTTAATTTTGACCCAATAATCAACCCCAAGAAAATACGGGTTCTCCTACAGACAGTACCACACCATCGTTTGTGTAACCATTGGTTACTAATAGAGAAATTTTAAATGCTGGGTTTAAGTTCACTTAACTTGATAACATCCTTTCTAGGGATGTACACATAGATGATAAGGTTGATGCATATATTTCAAGAGCTAGCTCAGTATTTGGGAGACTGAAAAAAATATGGGAGAGAGGAGATATTAGACTGCCTACCAAGCTGAAGGTCTACAGAGCTATTGAGTTGATCTCATTGTTGTATGGCTGTGAAACTGTCAGGAAACTGAATTGCTTCCATTTGAATTGTCTTAGGAAGATTCTGAAGATCCCTTGACAAGATAATATATTTGGCACTGAGGTACTTTCTGGAGCTTAACTGCCAAGCATTCAGACTCTACTGCAGAGAGCACAACTCTGATGGATTGACCATGTTCAAATGCTAGACATACATTTGCTTAGAAAAAATTTTTTTATGGAGAACTCATACAAGATGTGTTCATACAGAGGTCATAAAGACACTTTCAAGATCTCTCTGAAGCACTTTGGAACTGATTGTGATACATGGGAAATACTGCCACAAAATTATGTGCCTGTATCAAAGGAGACTCTGTACTTTGAGCAAAGCAGACTTGCAGTAGGTGAAGAGCCATGTAAGATGTACTAATTTAGGTACACCTCTACCCCAAATGTTCATGGATTATTTGTGCCTGCCCCATGGTAGAGCCTTCCGAGATCATATTGATCTATCAGCCACTATCAAACACATTGCATCTTGACCCCAACATAATGATGTCATTTTGGTCCTCTTTGAGAATAAAGGACAGCAACCAACTAATCAACCAGATGAGATAAGAAAGCTGAACTAGCTACCTCTGAGGTGCCCTAACTCATCCTAACTCAAATATCTTCCATGTGCTAGTGTTAACTAGGAAATGATGTGGTCAGTTTGTACTTCCAGAGCTTCCATAGTTAGTTCATGAGTTACTTGTTGGGGATCTTTGGAATAGGGTCTATATTCATTTTATGGAACTTTATTGGGAAACATAATTTTTAAGTTATGTAGTTAAAGTACATTTAAATGAACTCTTAATTTTTGCTTTTTTTAATTAAAAAAAAAATAAAAACCAAACCACCAGAACATCTCACTGGCTATATTGTGTAATGGATAGAAAATTGGCTTCGGAGTCAGGGACATCTGGGATGTAGACCCTCCTCTAACACGCACTAGCTGTGTGATGTTGGACAAGTCATATAAACTCTCAGTGCTTCAAGCAATTCTATAAGACAATAATTTGCACAATAGGTACTTATATGCATTCATAGAGGGACTTGATTTACCAGAAATTCCTCATTCATTCTTATGGACTTGAATTTTTGGAATTTTCATTTTATTAGATTTTTGGCACTCTGCTTTAACCAAATTTCATTGACCTGAATCAGTAGAAGAGCTTCTTCACCTGGGAATTCTCCAGATCAGTGAAGCTACAGGGCTAATTTCTGTAATTCTTCCTAGAATTGTCACATTTTCTAGCAGATGTGGACATCTTTTTAGATGTTGATTCTGTTATCCAGCTTATTAGTTATCCAGTAAAACTTTGTGTGACCCACAAAAATGCCATTTGTGTCTTTAGCCATGTCACTGATAGAAGTGATTTGAACCAAGGCCCTCTCATTCTAGAGCTAATATTTTTTTCCAAAGTATTATTTTCCAACGTATGCAAGAGGATATGAGGTTTTTCCCCAGGGACACATATTAATCCTTCTATAGCTTGGCCTTTGAATGATCTATTAACTTTTGATTAGTGTTTTGTTGTTGTTCATCATTTCAGTTACGTCCAATTCTTCTTGACTCCATTTGGGGTTTTCTTGACAAAGATATTATTGTAGTTACCATTTCCTTCTCCAGCTCATTTAAAAAATGAGGAAACTGAAGCAAGTGGGGTTATGTGACTTGCCCAGGTCATACATCTAGTAAGTGTCTAAAGCCAGATTTGAACTCAGAAAAATGAGTCTTCCTGACTCCAAGCTTGGAGCTTTATCCATTTTGCCACCTAGTAGATTGGTATTGCATCCGATAAATTGATTTTTTTTCCTCTGGCTAATGTGACCTTGGACCTTTCTGAAATAAGGTAGGCTTGCCTTCAAACAGTAGGCATATGTGATTATATTAGCAGGTTCATATCTCTGGTCTTTTTAGTTTGTAGACTGGCCAGAGCTGTCATTCCTTTCATCAATTCTTTGAGAAATTAGGATCATGTTTATCTCACAATATGTCACTGGAGGAGAAATCTTTTTGCGTAAGAACTGAACACTTTAAAAGACTTAGGAGGGTTTATTGAAAATCTGCCTTCCATGAAGTACGCTCATTTCCTGCAGCCACCAGTGAGCTCATTTCAGCATTTTATCTCTGAGAGCCTCCCCTACAGTTTCCCACATCAAATGTATGGCTCATTGATGCTGTAACAAGATAGTAATTAATATGCAATTAACCCAGAATTACAAGGGAATTACCATGTGGTTAAAAAATGAACCTTACTTTGCAATTTTTATATTTATTGGCTGTGCCCAGTGCATATTCTGTGCTTGGAGCATTTGCTGATACAGTTTTACAAGAGGATGCCTGCCATTACATCATGAATTCCAGATAAAATACTATGACATGATATGCTAGAATAGGGAATATGGCACTAGTTATGTCCAACTTGGTCCCTGTTCAAGGGACCTTATTATTGGAAGTACAAGAAGAACCAGATGTTAACATCTGTCTATTCATTTAACACCCATATTTAAGTCCTACTGCATATGAGGCCTTGTGTTAGGTGCTGGGAATATAAAAATAGTTATGACACAGACTTTGCTCTTGAATTTATAATCTAATGAGGGGAAAGACAATTCCACAAATAATAGCTTTGCAGAAATCACTACCCTTTTGTCTCAATTTCCTCTTTTTAAAAATTTTTAAATTAAATTTTTTTTAAATGAGAGGATTGAATCTGATGAGCTCTAAGGTTCTTAATCAGGTTTAAATCCCATGATCAAGAATTTTCTATTTAGTGTAGATGTCACATGATATACAACAGCTACAAGGATAGCTATGGCTCAGACTTTGCTTCTCAAGCAACTTCTTATTTAATGGGAAAGAGGAGGATGGATATGTGAATAGTGACCTTGGACAAGCCATCTGACCCCCTCCATTCAACCGCAGTTTCTTCATCTGTAAGATAAGGGAGGCAGTCTGGATGATCCTAACCAGGAGTTGGAGGAAAGTCTGGGAAGGTATTACAGACTTTAGAGGAGAAATTCATGTGAGAATAAAGGGCAATTAATGGTAAAGGGCTGAAAAGAGTGCTTTGAACTGGTGATATTGTTCACATAAAGAACCATTCATTATGGAACTTAAGAGGAGGTGTGATATGTGGAAATGCTGGTTCCCATAAGAGCTTTTAGAACGGAGAAAACAAACAAACAACCAGCTAGGGGCACATTAAAACTCTTTGGGGCCCTCTAGGCACTGAGACTCTGAAGGCCTATCCTCACAGCTAGTAATATCTAAACAACTCCCTCAGGTATCAATCTGGGGAGAAAACATTTAGATAAATTACATTAAAAACAAAGGAAAGACAGTTTTCTTTTTAAAAAATTAATTTTATTTACAAGTTACTAGGGAATTTTATTTTTTACTTCAAAACAAATAGAAAAATGAGTAATTAATCTGGTCAATTTTTACTTTTTTTAAAAAAATAATGTGACAGGCATTTGTAAAATTGTAGAATTAAAATGATTTAGGAAATTAAAAATATGTCAATTGTGAATGAACTGAAAATATGAAAAAATAAACATAAAAGATATTTAAAAATGTTTCCTATTATTGAATGAAAAAAAATGTTGACAGAATGATGGCTTTCCCTTCTCCTCTACAAAATGAACTTCTAGATTTAAAGTTTTGCCTGAAGTGCCTGAGATTCTAATTGCTACCTATATGATCCTGGGAAAATCATTTAACTTCCAGGTATTCAGTTCCATCTTGTGTAAACTGAAGGTGTTGGACTAGATACTTCTAAGGACCTTTTCATTTCTAACTCCTATGTCCTATAAGAAAGGAAAATAGTCCTGTACTTGTAAATGGATGAGATGCCTTTTTTCACATTTTACTACTTAATTAACAGGCTCTCTGTTCATAAAGAAGCAACTAGGTGTTATAGGGCATAAATCTGGAGGCTTAGAGTCAGGAAAATCTGAGTTCAAATTTGGCCTTAGACATTTTAGCTGTGTCATTTAATTCAGTTTACCCCAGTTTACTCATCTGGAAAATGAGCTGGAGAAGGAATTGTTAAACCACTGTAGTATCTTTGCCAAGATATTGGACATGACAAAGCAACAACATTTCATAAAGAAGCAGCATTCATAAGATTTTTATATTTGTATGGGTCTTGAGAGATCACTTAATCCAATCCTCCCATTTTGAGAGAAGAAAATGATGTCTAGAAATGTAAAAGGGATTGAATCAAATCACTGTTAATAAATGGCAGAACCAATTCTAGGTCTCTTAATTTAATAGTCTCACTTTAAACATGCTCTTCAATCTTGGGCCAGACCTGACTCACGGAGATGGGGGCCAGGAGAGTGTAAACAAAATCCAGCCTGGGAACTTCTTCTTCCAAGGAGAACAACCCTACCCTTATACCTTCTATTGAAGTTTGGGGTGACCCAACTCATGAAAGAGAAAAACAACCAGAGAGGCCTAGATGGAGATGGACCATCCTGTCCAGATTGCTGGATCTCATGATCAAGCCACCTTTTCCTCAGAAGGAGCCGAAGACTTCTAGCCCATCTCCTCATTACATGTCCACCAATAAGGGTTGCTTTTCACTTATCAGGGGCATTTCCTTTCAAAAATATATTTAAGTCATTTATCATCTTCATTAAGGGTCTTTTGTTATAGAAAGCAACTACTATCAATTTATTATTAGTTAGTATAACTAATAAATTTGATTATTAACTATACAGAAACTTTATCTCTTTGTTTTTTTCATTTGCTGCACTTTCAAAATTTTCATTGAGTGAATTTAGCAATAGCAAATGGTATAGTAGGAAGTACACTGTATTTGGAAATAGAGGAGATGCAGTTTACTAGCTGTGTAAACTTAACTCAACCTTTTAGTCACTGTAATCTTAATTGTAAATGTAGGAGGTTGGACTAGGTCTTTTCTGTTATGAAATAAAGACCTGTTAATTGAATCAGAAAAGTTTAGAAAATCTGGGCTAACCCTTCATAATTACAGGATTAAAATTTTGTTTCTCAAAGGATGCAACCCTTAGAGCTGGAAATTAGAGATGATCTAGGTTAGTGGTGTCAAACCCAAGTAGAAAGGTATCTCCATGAACCATGCATTGACTTAGAAAACCACAAATAAACAGTGGAGGAAGTTGTTGTATTATTGTATTATATTTTTATTTTGTATTGTATTATATGTATATGTATATATATATGCATATATATATATATTTGTCAAACATTCCCAGATCACATTTTAATCTGGCTGGGTACCACATGGAAGTTTTAGGTAGGGAGGTAGACTTTGAGTTTGACACCTCTGATCAGTCTAGTTGCCTTCATTTTTTTTAAGGAAAGAAACTAAGGTTCAGAATATTTAAATAATTAGCAGGTATTTATATAGTGCCTTAAAATTTGCAAAGTAATTTATGTATGTTATCCCTTTTGGACCTCACAAAAACCTTGTGGGGTAGAGCTAATTATTATCCTTATTTTACAGAGGAGGAAACTGAGGTTGAGGCTGAACAAGTTATGGAGTAATAATGTGATGGAATTTTATTGTGCTATAAAATAATGAGGGGATGGTTTCAGAAAAACCTGGGAAGACTTGGATGAATTGATGCAAAGTGAAGCAAGCAGAACCAGAATAATTTGTATAGTAATGATAATAATGAAAAGATAATAAACTTTGAAAGGCTTAGTAACTTTGATCAACATAATGACCTATCACAATTCCAAAGGACTTATGAGGAAAAATGCTTTCCACCTCTAGATAGAGAATTATTTCTCTAGATAGGGAACTAGGACTCAGAGTGCATATTGAAGCATATTCTCTCTTTTTCTTCCCTCCCTTTCTCTCTCCCCTCCTCTTACCCCACCCCTTTCTCTTTCTGTCTCTCTGTTTTTTTGTGTCTGTGTCTGTGTCTATATCTTTGTCTCTGTCTCTGTGTTTCTGTCTGTCTCGATCTCTGTTTCTCTGCTTCTGTCTCTGTCTCTGTCTCTCTGTTTCTCTCTTAATTCAGGAATTTGTTTTGCTTGACTATCCATATTTGTAGTGGCCTTTGGTTTTTTTGCCTTCTCAGTGAGTGGAAAAAGGAGGGAATTTGAACTGAAAATAAAATTCCATTTTGAATTTTAAAAAAGAGAGCGAGATGCTTGGGGCTTGAATACTTATAGAAAAGAGTGAGGTTGGGCAGAAACTCATCCTGGTTTTTACCTCCTTCAATCCAGTTTAAAAGGGGCAAAGAAAATTTAGGCTAACTCCTTCTTGTCAGGGGGTCCTGCTCCAGGAACTCTGCAGAAAGAACCCATTTCTAGAAGAATTAATCCTAATTCGGATCTGTATTTCAGAAGAGAAAAACTGGGCGAGGTAGCTAAGATACAAGTTTCTTTCGATTAATGGGAAAAGTTAGGCACTTGGAAGCCACTGTCTTTGAATGAGAGCCAACGGCGAGACACAGTTTTGTTGCCTTTGTCCATGCCCTTGGTGTCTCTTGAAACCCAGAGTCACCAAACTATTGAAAGAGGCCATTCTTTACCCTGAAGGGTGCTTGGAGAAGACTCCTGTTATTTTGCCTAGTCTTCTATCAGTGCTCCAAGCAAGGACTGCTCTCCAAGCCTCCAGGGCTTAGAGATACAGGATCACATGAAAATTTAGAAGTTGAATACTTGTGTGTGTGTGTGTGTGTGTGTGTGTGTGTGTGTGTATGTGTGTGTGTGTGTGTGTGTGTTGGTAGTTGAGGCAATGGGTTCACTGAAAGAATAAATTGGGTGATGCATGGGTGAGAGTTAGTGGAAGTAGGAGTAAAGTTTGCTGATTTTAATTTATTATATACTTTAAATCAAAGCAATAAAAAGAAGCAAGTGTATTTTCAACTATTTATGCTTAATTTCTACATTTTATTAGAGAAGCATTGTGACCTATTAGATGGAATATAGGACCTGGAATCAAGAAGATTTGGGTTCAAATATTCTCTAGCTTTGTGACTATAGGTGAATCATTTGTCTGCAAAATGAGGAAAATAATACTTGTAGTCCCTTCAAAGGATAGTTGTGGGGCTCAGATGGGGGTAATGTTTATGAGCACTTTCAGTTATAGTTACTTGTTATTATGCTTTAAAAATAAAGTTAAAAAAAACTTCAGATTTCATTTCTCCACTAAAGTATTTCTCTGATATTTTATCATTTCATACTTTGTGGCTCTGAGATCTTAAAGTCTATAGCAGTTGAGTATAAGTTCTGGAAGGTCTTACCAAGCTGGAAGGGTTTTGAGCACTGGCTCAGTGACAGATTGTGGGCTTGTCCTTGGAGGAATAACCTAGCCAAGAATGGAGATATTCTTCACCACGAAGCTGACATTTGCATCATTCCCACTCTGAGACTGATTGCAGGCAACATTTAAGAGACAGAAAACCCTGACCCTCTGAGCTGGTGTTAGGCTGGCCTGTTATACTGTGGTGATTGAGCTGTGAGTTTTGAAAGGAGGGAGAGCAAGAGTGCCAGGTGAAACATTTTTGGGGCAGAACTGTGTGATTCTGGGGAGTTTGGTTCCCCGGGTTGATTTACCCCTTGTTGTGTGTCTTATTTTTGCAGTGTGTGTCTCTGGGAGAGAGTCTTATGCATCAGGCTATGTTACAGGCTGTATGAGGTCTTTGGTACAGAGATTTATAGGGTATTAGGCAGATTAACATGACACAGGGTTAATGATAGCCTTTGATAACACCTTCTGAATGTAGAAGTCATGGGATTTCTATTCATTATTCCAATACTATTAATCTTTTTATCATGATGATATTTAGGTACTCTTAGATCCATGTAATTGTACTGAACAATTGTACAACACATTATTCAATGTTAAATTTAAAAGATTTTAAGGCATGTACATATATGTTCATATGCATATGTGTATAATAATGTAGCTATATAATTTTTTTAAAAAGGTTGATACTAACAATTCTGACCTAATCCTGAATTCAATTTAATTACACAAATGCTTATTAAAGTCAGGAAAATGTGCTAAGAAAGACTCTGCCCTCAAGAGACTTACAATCCTTTAGGAGGAATTAGATACATATGTAAATAAAACAAAATAGAATGTAAAAGGGCTAAGGAGAGACCAAGTACTTTGCTGGATCTGTGATCCCATAAATGCTGTTTTTTTGTCCTTCTTTCATCAGGGAGGTGATGCTGTGACATACAAGTGAATTGGATTTAAATAAGGGAGGGCTTGTGCAAGGTCACTTGCCTTACTTTCCCCTCCAGAGCCATCTGGATCTATTGGCCAGATATAGATCAAAGTGACTGGAGATGGCTCTGAATGAGATGGGAGACCTTGGCCTTTGTAAACTAAGATCTTCAAGAGATCTCAGTTTGACTAAGAGTGCACCATTCAGTGATTAAGGCTATATAGCAATTGAGACAAAGAATCTCCTCTTTCACCTAGTCAAAAAAAAAAAAATCTAAATGAATGAATTAAACTGGGAGGGAAGGCCCTCTGGGTTTCTGGTCGATACAGAAATGATTGCTATTTATATTCTATTTGAGTCAACCAGGACCCAAATAATGAGCAAATGGGGCTTGTTGTAGGACCTAAGGATGGTCAATTTCACTCTCTCCAAAAATGCTAATTGCCACTTGTTAAAACCTCTTCATCCTGTGGAACACTTCTGTCTTTTGGAAGATTTCTCACAGCGAATCCATCCAAATATTCTGTAGGATCCCTTCTAGATCTCTTGATATTGTATGGATATCATTGGAAGCTGTGGGCTACCAGTTATCCTTCCCTCTCACTCTGTCAGCTCATAGTTTTTCCCCAGACATATATTTCTTTGGTAACATTCTACATACTACTTTTCTTGCCCAATTTTTCATAATCTATTTCACCTTGCTCATCACCCATCATTCACCTTTCTGTTGCCTTGTTGGTGATTTCTGACTTTAATTCTTTATATTTTCCGGTATATTCCATGGCCATCATCCACATAGCTCAAGATTTGGAAATAGATTAGATGTGTGGGATGAGTGGGAGTGAAAGGTCAATGATAACACTAAGCTTGGGAGTCTGGATGACTGAGAAGATGGTGGTACCCATCCCAGTAATAGGGAAACTTGGAAAAAGGGAGAGTTTTAAAAAATAATGAATTCTATTTTGGATATGTGTTTGAGGTGCCTGTGGGACAACTAGCATATATGAGTACCCACTAGGTTCCAGGCACTGCAAAAAGTGCTGCGGATACAGGGAAGGACAAAAATATCATTTATTTCTTCAAGAGGCTCATAGTCTAATGAGACAAATGACTTTCCAACAAATACATAATAATATGAGATATATACAGAGTAGATGAAATACAGGCAGTTGGTGATATAAGATTGGAACTCAGAAGAGATGTTTGGGGTAATTTTATAAATCTGGGAATCATCTGCATAGAAATGATAATTTAACTTGTGGAGCTAATGAGAAGAGGGCCATGACACTCTTTGCAGGACCCCCATCTTTAGTGGGATGAAGATCCAGCAAAGAAGACTGAGAAGGAACAATCACATTGATAGGAGGAGAACTAGGAGAGAACAATGCCATGAAAACCTTAAAGAAGACAGAGTGTCCAAGAGGAGAAGGTGATTGACAATATCAAAAGCTACAGAGAGATTAAGAAGGATGAGGACCACTCATTAAAAAGGTCATTGACCACTAAAGCAGAAAATATGTATTTAGTGCTTCCATGTTCCAGGAATTGTTCTAAGTGCTAGGAATACAAATATTTAAAAATATATTTCATCTCTAGAGTTTACATTCTAGTGGGATAAGACAACACCTAAAAGTTGGGGTAAAGGAAGGCACCCCTGAAGGGTGAAGAAAATTAGAAGCATGATTAGGTAGAAATTTCCCCAAAATAGAGACATTCAGAAGGAGCCCACCAATAGGAGAAGGGGGCTGACATGGAGGAGGAAAGTTCTAGTTTGAGAATGAGAATTTTCCTGGATTCTGAGAAGGGTGACTGAGACGTGGTGAAATCTGGATTTCAGAAATAAGATTTCAAAGTATTTAGAAGCAAGTGAGAGGAGAGGAAGCAGAATGTTTTAGAATATTTAACTGAGGAGCAGACAGAAGATAAAGAATAAAATGCAAAGGGGATGTGCAGGTTTTTAAAGGATGAGAAATCTGGGGAAGGTATCAGGGAAGAAGTTAGTACATAAAGGAGAGATCCAAGATTATTGAGATAATCATGATGATAGAGGGGAATGTGTTATACAAGGTCAGAAGAAACAGTTTCAAGGGTACATATAGAAGGTTGACCTTGGCAAATAGAAGGGCTACCTCTTCATCTGAAATAGAAGTGAAGGAAGAGATAGTAGGGTGATATGTCTAAATGTTATGAGATGAAGAGGGGAGAAGAGGGAATTCTAGGCAAATAACCTCATTGGGGGGTAGTGAAATATGAGAAACATCTTCAGCTGAGAGAGTGGAATAAGGGGCATCATGAGAAGCTTGAGAAGAGATGAGAAGTTTTTGGACAACTGCTGTGCTGAGTTAGACTGCAAATTATTTAGAGAGGGGTAATATAATTGCCTTGCTTCAGTGAGGGTCTAGTAGGGATGATATAATACATTTGTAATGAATCCATTAGTTTCATGATTTAATCATTTTTAAAAAATTTTTATTTTATTTGCAAAACATATGTATGGGTAATTCTTCAACATTAA
>JAJPUD010004776.1:106334-139127 GCA_023553655.1 Myrmecobius fasciatus | reverse complement strand
CCCCACCCCTCCCCTAGATGGCAGGAAGTCCACTACATGTTAATTATGTTAAAATACTTGACAAATCGAATATATGTATACATATTACCACACTTATCATTGTTGTGCAAGAAAAATCGTATCTACACGAAAGACATATTAGATAAAGGAAACACAATGTAAGCAAACATCAATAGAGAGCATGAAAATGTTACTGGGTGTATATGGCTTTCTTCAGTGAACAATTGGAAGTGGTTTGAAATATTTCATTGTTGAAGAGAACCATATCCATCAGAATTGATCGTCATACAGTATTGTTGTTGCCATATATAATGATCTCCTGGTTCTGCTCATTTCAGTCAGCATCAGGTCATGATTTAATCTAACTCTATTGAGTAGCACATTAATAGTATTGGATGAAACATATGCTGGGAGTAATTTAGGGTTGGGGTTTCGCAAGGTGTTATAGGATGGGGGGGCAGGGAATCTTAGAGGAAAGTAGAATTGAACTTGTTCATGAGGGAAGGGAATAATATAGCTAACAGTTTTATTGGTCTAAGAAAGAAGGAGTTGTCAGCATCACCTTTAAGGGTATTTGATGAGGAAAAGATCATCTAATACAACCCATTTTTGAAGCCCAGAGAGATTAAGGGATTTGCCCAAATTCACAAAACAGAGCCAAGATTTGGATACAGTTCCTTTGATTACAAATCCAATACTATTTCCTCTACAGTCTACCATCACTCTTCTCATCCATTTATGTATTCATGTCATTCCCTTGGGAGCTACCTGTTCAGTTGAGTCACAGAGTAGATATACAGGTATATCTCTGTTCTTTAGGAGAAAAATTCTTGGGTAAAATTCCTATTTGTTTGTGTTTTCTTTTATGTAATCAGATAGGGATATGGAGGGAGAAAACAAGCATTTATTATGCACCTGTTACACGTGAGGCACTGTGCTAAGCTCTTTACAAATATTATCTAATTTAATTCTCACAATGAGTCATTTTTAGTTGTGTCCAACTGTTTGTGACCCCACTGAGAGTTTCTTTGGCAAAGAAACTGGAATTCTTTGACATTTATTTCTCCAATTTATTTCAAAGATGAAAAAATTGAGTCAGAGTCACACAACTTGTAAATGTCTGAAACCAGATTTGAACTCGGGAAGATAACCCTCATTTTTTAGTTTGAGGAAATGAGGCAGACAGAGTTTAAGTGATTTGTTTAGGATTACATAACTAGTAAGTTTCTAAGTCTGGTTTGAATTTGTTTTCCTGCCCCCAGCTCCAATATTCTTTGGTTGGATTAGGAGGTGAAATTGTCATAGAGGAGGATTGGCTCCAGACTGCAGTGGTTGCTGTTTGAGCTCTGAAACCCTCCTAATTAGTATAGTATAGGGGGAAGAAGTCAGCCCCTTCCCAGAGGGGGCTGAGCAATGTTCTTCTGGGCTCTCTTTGCTATTGTTTTCACTTTTCTCACCTCTTAAGATCAAGTACCACCATCCTCCCCTGTTCTGCTGATTTATTTGAATCTAAACCTGAACCCCCAACAGAGGAGTGATTTTTTATTCATTTGAACAGCTATTAATAGGGCTCATTATTTCTTAGGAAACCGACAAGATGACATTCTTTCCTGTCTTCTGTTTTCAGGGCATAACTGATCCCTCTTTACCATGTTAAGTGACAGCCATTTAAATGATATTTATGTCTACAGTTCAAAGTGATGTCTCTGATGTCTTTTGTGTTAACAAATTAAAAAATGGAATCTCAACCTCAGAGCGTGTCTTTTCAGTCAATGAGACAAACTAGCATTCATTAAGTTCCTACTGTGTGCCAGGCACTTTGGATGTACTCAGGATTCAGAGAAAGGCAAAAGTCAGTCCCTGCTCTCAAAGAGCTCACATTCTAGATTTACTTATTCTGAAACCTTGAGTGGAGTCCTTGCTTGGAAAGGTGTGTGTGTGTGTGTGTGTGTGTATGTGTGTGTGTGTGTGTGTGTGTGTGTGTGTGTGTGTGTGTGTGTGTGCTCTATCTATGGGGAACTGTGTGATGTAATAGGAAAAATAGATTTAGGGTCAAAGTAGGTTGGGGAGCAGAAGACCCCAGTTCAAGTTTTGGCTCTGCTGTTTACTTTCTTCGATACCTTGTCAGTCACTTCAACTTTTAAAAACCTCAGTTGCCTTATCAGTAAATTGGGGACAATGCTATGTACATAATTTACCTCAAGGGACTATGAGCTTGGTGGGGGAGAAGAAACACTTTGTAAACCTTAAAGCACTATTCAAATATGAATTATTTAATGTCTTTGCCTGGAGAGGTAGCCTGGTGAAGTTTATAGAAAGCTTGCCTCAGGATCAGGAATTCAAATCTTGTCTCTGACACATACGGTGACTCTGGGATTTTGGGCCAGTCTTTTAATCCCTTAGTGTCTCAGACAACTTTGTGAGAAAATAAATTGCAAAGAATATGTAAATCTGAATTAGTAGAAGGAATTTTCTCATCACACAGGGAGTTCCAGTGAAATCACATGTCTAATTCATGTCCCTGTTTATGTCTATTTCCATGTATGAAATGTCTATGTCCATTTCCATGTATGTATGTCTGTTTAGATTTTTTTTTGAGGCTATGGCAGTGCATGTCTCCATTTCCTCACTGGAGTGAATCAAGAAACAGTTGGGGTATTCTAAAAACTCCTAGAGACTCAGGATTTTCCCAGGGAAATTTATTTAACTCTGTTCTAAACTAGGATAAGGGTGGGATTAGAAATATCTTGGAGTAATATGGCCAGCACAAGTTCTCTGACATCCAAGAACTGCTGTAAGTGTCATAGAAGTGGATTTAAGTTTGATGATGAGTTAGGCATTGCAGTGAGCACAATGTTGTACTTATAGTAAGCAAGAACTGAGTTTAAATCCTACCTCAGACAATAGAAAAAGTGCTTTATTATTTTTGCCAAGAAAACTCCAAATGGGTCATGAAGAGTTAGACATGAGTGAACAATAACAAACATAAAAAATAGCCTCGGAAGAGAGTTGAGTTCCCTATCATTAGAGGTCTTCAAGTGAAGAGTAAATGGCCATATATAAACTAAACCTGTACAATTAAATCTATAATTGTACTAAATGTCTAAATGGACTAAATGTCTCCTGAAGTCCCAGTTATATCTGAATTTCTTTTACTTTGTCCATAAAATATGGGGAAGGAACTGAACAGGTTTGGGGACAATAAGCAGTAGAAGTTTTTAATGAAGTTTTTCACCCTTGAATTTAAATTTAGATGGAGAAATGCCCACTCTGGGGTTGTTTTGGTCTCTCAGTGACTTCCTTCAGGTTGCTTCCTGAATGGTTAATTTTGGAGTTGGTGCCAGCTTATGGGGCTTTCCGGGGAAATATTTTTCCTCAGGATTCTAAATGGGACAATGTAATTCCTCTGAAAGTTCTGAAAGAGATATCTGTGATAAAGGGTTATATTTGGAACTTTTGTCTTTTGGAAGCGATGATCTGAGTTCTGTTGTTTATTAGGGGGGATCAATGCCACTGGCTTGCCTGGGTGGATGTTTGTGTGATCTCTTGGGTCATTAGTGTCTGTGTTTCAGGAAGAATTAAAGTTATGAACTACATAAGAGGAATACTTACAGGCCTATGCTTCCAATCACTGGGCATCTTTCCTTCTCCTACCCACTTCTATGGCTTTGTGTATTTCCATATATTTGTGAACGTCTTTGGAGTAATGATTATGCAACAGTACAATTCTAACACCCTGTAGGGAGAAGAAACTTTTCAAAGAACTGAGACATAATGGATTCTGAGAATAGGGAACTGAAGTCAACTAAAACGAGGAGAAAGAGCTTATTTAGAGATTGTTTCCCTGGCCCTTTCCTAAGCGGGTTGGCAGTCTCAGCTCCCCAAAGTGGCACACCTGATTGATTGATTTAACATTGCAGCCTCCAAAAAATATGGAGGAGCTATAATTGTTGCTGGAGGTGGCTGTCAGCCCCGTGCTGAGTGAGTGACTGATGGTGGAAAGTACCCTGAGGTGGCTCCCACTGGTTCAACCAGAGAGGGTCCTTTTGCGCTCCATTGGCAGCAGAGCTGCTTTACAGGCCCCCTGGGGGTCCAGACAGCTTAAATCTCAGCCAGGTTAATGTTCATACAAACACACACACACACACACACACACACACACACACACACACGAGATCTCCAAGGAGTTATATTCTGAATGACCCAGAAAGTGGCCCTGATTTGGCAATTCCTTTTGCTCTGGGAGACCCAGTCCCAGGGACATAGAGGCAATGAAGTTATAATAGCTCACATTTCCATAGAGCTATAAAACTTATAGAACACTTTCCTCACAACAACTGCATGAGATGTCTTGCATATATCTACTTCTTTAGGACAGGGATTGTTTCTCTTTTTCTTTATGTCCCCAGCACTTCGCACAGTGTTGGGAACATAGTAAAAATCCTTGGTGAATTCGTAGTGATTGAGGTAGGTAAAACAATCTCTATTTAAGGGGAAAGCTCTAATCACTTTGGGGATTGTCTTTGTTTTGTTTGCCTCTGTCCAGGTAGTACCTGAGAATATCAGTGTATGTCAGTCTTTCCAAGGACAACAATCAATCCTCCTTATAAGCACTGAGGGCTATGAGGCATTAAACATAGAATGTTTTATTTACACTGTGAATAACATAGAAAGGTGTAATACCCAACTCTTAGGGTCTAGAGTCCCTTTCTATGTTGCTGTGATGATCCTTTCCTTCAACCTTAGTGGGAACCTCTGTTATTCTTCTGACTCAAAATACTGCCCAGTGTATGCCTCCAGAAATGGGTACGATCAAGGGTGAGCCATCAAGGATTGGAGCTGGTGCCAGCCTATGAGGCCTTCTAGGGAAATATTTTTTTCTCAAGATTCTAAATGGAACTTTAAGTCAAGAGCAATGTGACACCTCTGAAACCTCCACTTAAGGATCTGATCTTCTTCCACATATGCACTTTTTTCTTCTGTCAGGAGATGGCACCAGATCTTTAGAAGTCTGTTCAGGAAAGCCTGGCATTATGTCTTGTTCATTCATTCATTCATTCATTCAAGTCAATAAGCATTTATTAAGTCCCTCTCCATTCATTTATCCATCCAATAAACACCTATTAATCCTATACTGAAATAGATTCTGGGGACACAGATAAAAAGAAAACAAAACAGAAGTACCTACCTTCAAAGATCCTACTTTCTATTGGAAGAAGGATACTTCATTAGATAAGTGCAAGATGATTTAAGGAGAACATTAACTATTAGGCAACTCCTGGAAAATCTCCTCTAGTTGTTAACACTCCCCTCTTTAAAGTTAAAATTTATTTTTCTGGTATAAATGCTGTATCTCTCAGGAGAATGGAATTCCCCCGAGGACTGAAGCTTTTTTGTCTCTTACTCTTTAGAAAGTGCTTCCAGGAGTACCACTCCAAGTACAGTGTCTTGCATATAAATTCCCTTTAAAGGACTGAGTAAATAAAGGAGCTGTAATATCCTCAGCCTCTCCTGAACCATCTGGGGAAAGAAGGAGAAAGGAGCAACAGTGGGGGACAGAAGGATCTAGCATCCATCCATCCATCCCTAGTGCTCTCAACATTAAACTCTCTCTGGTACATGCTGATGCTCTCCAGAAGATGGCACCAGTTCTCCAGCCGCTGAATTAGTGGAGTGATTGTATCCATGGCAAAGAAGAGTCTTCTTTCTGGGCCAGCCTGGCTCCAGGCTATTTGTTCTTTCTGAGTCTTAACTCAGCCCTAATTTACAAACAGGCAATGTTGTCTGATGCTATGGGGACCTTGATCCTTGTCCTGACCAAACAAAAATCTCCGTTTCACATTCTTGTCCAAGTCGTGCCCAACTAATCCCATTCATCTCTTCCCTTCCTCAATGCTTTAGGCTTGTCTTCCTAATGGGTAAACATTGCCCTGAGTCTTTCTGAAATCTGGAACAACCCTCAAGCATCCCTCTTCTGTCCATTTCCTACCTCAGTAACAGTTCAGTACCTCAGTAATGTCCTCTTGGGGTTTTCTGAGCCTGAAAAAAAGCACAAACTAGAATTTGTATAAAGTGTGTACAATGTACTTTCCAAATATTATCTGTTTATCTTCATAGCAACCCCAGGATGTAGGTGCTATTTATCATTATCCCCATTTTACAGATAAGGAAAAGGACATAATCAGAGGTTTGGAAATACAGTAGGGAAGTGGAAGGAGACAATTCTTCGTCTTCATATCACACAGATGATTGTCTCCATTTTGCAAATAAAAAACAAATAAATCTGATGATCAAAGGATTAAGTGATTTTGCTTGAGGTTAAGCAGCTAATCAGTGTTTGAGTCAACATTCTGAATTTAGCCTAGCTGAATCCAAGTTGAATCCTCTTTCCATTACATCATAAACCTTTTGCGTAATCCCCAGGAAGGGCAAGCAAGATGACTGAATCTTGGGAATCTCTTCTGAATCCTAGACTTAAAAATTTGACTCAGTATGACAAGCATAGGGTTTCTGAGACTTTGTGGGTGTGCTTAGCAGAACACGAAGCCTGACTATCCAGGTGAGGACAAAGGCAGCCAAGATGAGCTTTTTTGACCCTTGGCCATCTTCTTTTCTGCCTCCTCAGAAATTGGCTATTTCTATCCTACCTTTCCAATGACTGGTGTTCTTCTTCGAGAAACTGAGACCTTTCTCTTAATGTTTTAACTTTAAAAATTCTCTTTGGAAGCTCACAGGATTAAGTTTTAAAAGTCATTTTTTTTTTCTCAGAGTGAGTTCAGGGAACTGAATTCAAAGTCTTCAAAGACTGTAACAGCTATATGATTGTGGAAAAATTAATCTCTCCAAGTATTAATTTCTTCATCTGTAAAATGGAGATCATTCTAAATCCTTCTGATGATTACCTTTCTTGAGTATTGTGAAGAAAATATATTATCAGCTATACTGTGCTCCCTAGACATCAGCTATTATTATTTATCTGATTCTTTTCAGAAAAAGAATTTGTTGGGAAACACACTGGTATGAAAAAGTCTCCATAATATTTTGAAGAGATATAGTAATGATGGGAGAGAGCCCAAAGGGGAGATTGAAAAAAAAAAAAAAACTTCCCTCAGTTATTCACCGAGGAGGAATTTTGGGATCTGCATTTATTACTATTTCTCTCATCCCTTCTCCTCTGCTTATCTTGGTTTTTGGGTCCTGTTAGTGACAGGAGGCTAGGGAGAGAAGAGCAGTGTATACACTGATTTATATGGAGTTATAGGATTGAAGGGAGGATTATACTAAAAATACAGTAGAATGGCTCCCAAAAAGCTCAACTGAGGAAATCCTAGGAAAAATAGTAATCATAGTTCAAATTTCCATACCATTTTACAGTTTGTAATCTTCTTTCCTGACAACTACTCTGTGAAGTAGATAGTGCAAATTTTATTATCCTTGGACAAATTTCTGCCTCTGTCCTATACTAGCTGTGTGACCCTGGATAAATCACTTAGCTTTTAATGATCCAGGCAACTCTCCAAGACTATAAGTTACAGAAGAATTGCTGAACTTCATCATTGGTAAGAGTTTTGACACTAGGAATCCCCCACTGTCCACAAGTGAAATCATAGTGTGGATTAAGAAAAAGTCACAGATGAGAAAATTAAAGGTGAGAGAGGTTATGAGGCTAGTTGTTTGTCAAGGTTAGGATGTGAAATTAGAATTTTTGTTTTAGAAGTTGACAGAGAAGAATTCCACCTCAGTAGGAGGAACCTATGAGTTGAAGATAAAGGTTGAAGAACAGAAAATGTGGCATTAAGGAAATCTTATTCAGAGGCAGAAACATATATCCAGTTCCCAAATCCTATTCCCTTGACTGTCTGCTTCCTATGGCCCATACCCTACTGTTAGGTTTTTGAATGAAAGAAACCTTAATCTTTCTTAATTTTTTAAAAACAATTTCTTTATTTTGTTTTTATATCTCTTTAATGTCTGAATATTTCCACCCCCTCTCCAGTCATCATCTTTTTTAAACAAAAGATAAATTGAAAGAGCATATTGATGAATCTGATTGTAACTACAAGTTTCACATCTACATTCTGACCTCTGTAAAAAAAAGGGAGGAAGGTTCATTTTCTGAACTCTTTTGGGGCCAAAATTGTTTCTAATAACTGCATGATGCTTGGTTTCAGGTTTGTTTTCAAAAAAGCTCTCTTTTTATAGACCTTCATTTTTCAAAAACACAGGTATACACCCAAAGCACATTAAAGAGCATTTCTGTTTCCACTACTCAAGCTGTTGCTCTCCAGGGTACTGAGCATAATAATAGGGTCTCTCCCCAATCTTTCACTTGGAGTAAGCTTAATAGAAAGTAGTGAGGTCAAGGAAATTTGTTTCCTTCACACTGTTATAGCCCTTCTCCCAAGTTCCTGATGCCTACAGGCTGCTTAGTGATCCCTAATGAGGCATTATGTTAGGTGCTGCTCTCCTCAGGTAATGTCCATTTAGCAGGTCTTCCTTGCTCTCCCCATACAATCCTAACCCTCTATTGTAGGATCATAGGATCATAGACTTAGCACTAGAAGGGATCTTAGAAGTCATTCTGCCTCCTTAGAAACTGGCTACCTCTATCCTACTATCTTTCCAGTGACTGGTGTTCTACTGTGAGAAACTGAGGCCTTTCTCTTAACACTTTAACTTAAAAAATTCTCTTTAAAAGCTCACAGGAGCTCCAACTCCATCATTTCACAGATGAGGAAATTGAAGGTCTGGAAATAAGTGAACTGTTTGAAGTCTTACACATGCTAAGCTTCAGAGGTGGAGTTTGAGCTCAGGTCTTCTGAATCCAGAGCCAGATACCTGGCTCTGGTTCACTTGTTAAAATTTATCTGTCCTGTGTCACTGCTCCCTGGCTCAGCTTTTCAACCTCTGTCAGTGAGGCTACTTCCAACTTTTGCTCCTGCTGAGATGCTTCTGTTCTTCCTGGACTCCATTACTAGTAAGGATGCAGTCTGGTTCCCTCCCCCACCGGTGCCTATGGCAACGAGGGCTTTATTGTTTGAGACTGCTCCTGCTCCTGCTCCTCTCTTTCTCTGATGAGAGATACAGGTGTGAAAGGCAGATTTTTTTTTTAGAAGAAAATGCCTAGGATTTTCATTCCTGTTCTAATTATGATAGTTGTTGTTCAGTCATTTCAGTTATGTCTGACTTTTTGTGACCCCATTTGGAGTTTTCTTGACAAAAATGCTTCCTTCTTTAGTTCCTTTTTTCAAATAAGGAACTGAGGCACCCTGGGTTAAGTGAGTTGCTCATGGTCACACAGCTAGTAAGAGTCTGAGGCCAGTCTTGAACTCAGGCTTTCCTGACTCTATGCCTTTCATTCTTGCTACTGTATTACCTAGTTGCTTGTTCTAATACAGGTTCTTTAAATCTTGTCTCTGCCACTTACTAACCTTGTTCCCGATGGGAACACTTTTCTCTGACTCAGTGAGTTCATTTGTAAAATGATGGGAAGGGGTGGGTTAAGTTGGCTTGAAGATTGGACTAGGCATGCCTAAGGGTCCTTTCAACATTAAATCTTGTAATCCTTTGACTTAAAGAAGGATATTTCCTGGTCAAATTAATACTATATCTCTTAACTTTGCAATATCTTGATCTTCATATAATCCCTCTTATACATGTTACCTACCACTATAGATATTGGAGGCAGCTCTTTTAACAAGGATTACAATTTACACCATGCCCTTTCCTTTTTTTTCTTCACTCTTTTAGCTCCTCTCATCCCTCTCCTTGGGGTAGGGAGGTCTGTAACACAGAGAATGCCCGAGATGAATAAAACTCCAACCCTACACTGGTTTCTCTTCTTTTCAATCTTTGGCTAATTCTCAGTAGATTGCCCCTTCCTGGTTTAAGTCTTTACAAATAACTCAATTGTTCTGTAACTCATCCATCTCAGCAGCAGAGTGAGGTTATGAAAATTACCTTGAAGGATCTAAATTTCCATTGAGTACCTCAGAAAGCACATGTTCAAAGCAAAATAACAGGTGGACTTCTGAATTGGTTAGCAGTATGGTCTAATGGAAAGACTCCTTAGGTTAGAGGATCATGGGATTAAAAACTGGAAGGGATCTTAGAGATCAAATTGAACTTCATATTTTACATTTGAGGAAACTGAGGTGAAAAAAGATGTGATAATTCGCTTTTTTTCACATAATTAGTGAATTCTGCATTTGGACCCAGATTTTTTAATTTTACTATGCCAGTCAGAAGGCACCGGTTTAAATCCCAGCTCTCATATTTTTTAGCCATTTGACCAGAAAAATGTCATGTCCTCTCTCTGGCCCTTAGTTTTATTATCTTGTAATATGGGGCCACTTGGACTATTTATCTTCTTAGATTCATGAAGAAAATATTTTGAAAACCTTAAGAAATTAAGCCAAAGTGACCTATTGTCATTAATATGCATTTATAATATGGCTTGTTAAGCAATATTGCTCGAATATATGGTGATTTCATTTATTACCAATACCAATTCTTCTTGCCCTCAGCATTTGGTAATGAGGGACTTTCCTCTTCTTCCCAAAAGCCCAAATCAGTAGGATTCAGGGCCAGTAGTTTTCTTCTATCTAATGAGATGTAAATGGTAAAATAAACACAAGTGGGGAGAAGATCCCAAGGAAGATGGAAAGAAATGCAGTTGGAGAGAAAGACACAGTGACCTCTGATTATCCAAAGCAATTTATTGAACACATTTTTATGCCCAAACCCCCCTGCTGCATCTGGTTTGCACGTTGCATTCTCTCTATCTAATTAAAATCAGCAGGGCTAGGGTGGAAGAAAACAATTTCTAAGCTGTGGGATTTTGAGGTATAGAAGAGAAGGGGAAGAGAGGAAAAATCTTCATTCTCCATCCCCTCCCTCCCCAAATCTTACTCTCTGGCACATCATTTTCCCCCAGTAACAAAGTGGACACAGTGTTTGTTCCAGGTCACGATGGCCTTGAAGGACATGACTGGGAAATGAAAAACTAGGGTGGTAGAAGGCATCATTTTAATTTGCCTAACTTCATTTCAGCAGGGACTCTGAACCATTGCTAAGTGTGCCGTAAGGAAGGGAGAGATAAATGAGGGAAACTTAGCCTTTGTCAGGCTGATGCATCTAAATCTTCATGACTCCCTCTTTGCCTTAATTATTTACTGGATCCTCAAATGGAGGAAATGGCTAATCAAAAATGTCTCCTTTCACTATCACTCTCCTTTCTTCTAGACCGGCTGTCCCCACACTTTCTCATCTAAAGCTTCTAAATCCCATTTATTATGTTCCTCTGACATACCTCCTCCCATGATATAGAGAGCCCTATCTTTCCAAACCTGGAAAAGTGTTTCTGGCTTGGGGCATCCTGGGCAAAACTCCAGCTGCCAGGTTGCTAAGGTGATTCTGCAATCAGTGTATAATGATACCCCAATGAATAAATCTAGGAGCAAAACTCCTTTGAAAAAAGCCAGACCTGGTCAAGAGGGGTTTGAAGGAAGAACTCAGATCTGGATCATTTGTGGCTACTGGTAAGAAGGTAGAGACAGTAATGCTCTTTTAGAGGTTTGCTTCTCGGGAGCAAGTCAGTGACACTATCTAGTAGAGGGGAAGTGTCTTTCTTAGGTGCACATATTGTTTCCATGTGAAGCCTCTGCAGGAATGTAGCATTATCGAGAAAGGCAAGAATATTCCTTTTATGCACTGAGAAGAACTGGGGTTCAGGACCAGTGCTATTCCTTCAGCCCACTTAAATTACAAGAGAAGGAGGAAAGGTCCTATTGAGATATTCCAGAGAAAGAAGACATTTCCTGTTTGATAGATCATATTTATATAGACTTAAGGTTTACAGAGCTCTTTCTGTACAATTCTTTGAGGTAGGTAGTGTGAAGATAATCATCCTCATTTCACATGTGAGGAAAATGAGGAACCAAGTGGTGAACTGAATTGGTCTGGGTGCAAATTTTATAAATTTTAGAACTGGCATTTGAGCCAAAATCTTTTGATTTTAGACTATATTCTATTTACTATATTCTGTGCTTTGGAATTATGTTTTTACCTCCTTTAATAAAATTTGAGGATAAAACATGTTGTAATACATTGTCATTATTAATGGAGGTATTACTATATTGGGCACTAGAACATTTCCCAGTACATGTCCTTGGCAAAATTTAAAGTAGACTTGACAATCTAGAACAGTAGTGTCCAAAGTAGGAGCCTCTCTAGGGTTTGGCCTCAAAGGGACTGTAGTCTGACCTTGGAAGAAAATGTTATAAAATAATCCAGGGACTGAAGGGATTGCATTCCCTGCTCCTGTTAGTTGCCAGTTGTGTGATTGGTTTCTAACTTAAATGACACATTCACTAATTCTTCTCCATGATATATATTCCTTCCATTTATTGATGCCATCCTCTCCTCTTCTGCCTTCAGTTATAACCTAATCACTATGTGGACATCCAAAGCAGATTGGTGAAGGTGGTAATGAGAAAATTCTCTGCACCTCCAGAATACCTATGCCTTATCACTTCCAAGGTGCCCTTCAGTAGTTGTCTGGCTTCTGATGATGGTTGTGTATAAAAACTCCCCCTTTCTCTTTCTTTCTATACATATTACTTGAGACAGATGAAGAGATGGTATAAAATGCAGTGTGCCATTGTGGATAGAGTACTAAATTTGGTCTCAGGAGGACTTAGGTTCAAATCTTGCCTCCGACACTTACTAACTATATGACTTTGGGCAATAATCAATCAATGTATTAAGTACTTACTATGTGTCAGGCACTATGCTAGGTTCTAGGAATACAAAAAGAGGCAAAAGTTAGTCTTTGCCCTTAAAAACTTTATAATCTATTGGGGAAGACAATAAATATATACAAAGCAAGTTATATTCAAGATACAAAGGAAATAAATAATAGAAGACACTGGAATTAAGTGATTTTGGGCAAGGCTTCTAATAGAAGATGGGATTTTAGTTGGGATTTAAAAGGAAACTAAGAAGGTCAATAGTTTGAGTGTAGGGGAACATTCTAGGCATTCAGGACAACCAAAGAGGATAACTGGAGCTGAGAGATGAAGCTATTTATGGAATAGCTGGGAAGTCTAGATTGATGAGTATATTTTATAGAATAAGGTGAAAGAAGACTAAAAAGGTAAGAGACTAGGTTATAGAGGACCTTGAATCCTAACAAGGACATTTTGTATTTTGCATATCACCTGGAGGTGATAAGGAGCCACTATAGTTTATTGAGTAAGGAGTGATATGATTGGACTTGCATTTTAGGAAAATAACTTTCATGGTTAAATGAAGGATGGATTGGAGTGGAGATGCAGGCAGAACCATGAGTAGGCTGTTGTAATAATCCAAGTGTGGGGTGTTGAGGGCCTGTACCAGGGGAGAGGCAGTGTTAGAAGAGAGAAGGGGCATATTTGAGAGATGTTGCAAATGTGAAATCACTAGGTCTTAACAACAGGTTGGATGTGGGAGGGTGAGAGACAGTGAGGAGTTCAGGATGACTCCTAAATTGTGAGCATGAAGGGCTAGAAGGATGGTGTTGCCCTTTACAGTAATAGGAAAGGGAGAATGGGAGATGAGTTTATGGAGAAAGAAAATAAATTCTGTTTTGAACATATTGAATTTAAGATATCTACTGGATATTCAGTTTAAAATATCTGAAAGGCAGTTGGAGATGTGAGAATGGAAATCAGTAGATGGATTGGATCAGGAAAAGTAGATTTGTGATCATCAGAAGAAAGAAGGTAATTAAGTCTATAGAAGTTGATGAGATCACCAAATGAAGTAGTATAGAGGGAGAAAAGAAGAGGGCCAAGAGTAGAGCCCTGAGATATTCATAGCTAGAGGACATGATCTCAAGGAGGATTCAGCTAAGGAGACAGAGGAGGGGTAGTCTTATAGGCAGGAAGTAAATCAGGAGATAGTGGGGTTCTGAAAGCTTAGACAAAAGAGAATAGAGGTCAAGAAAGTGATCAGCAGAGTCAAAGGCTGCAGAGATGTGAAGGAGATTGAGATCTGAGAAAAGGTCATTGGATTTGACAACTAAGAGATCATTAGTAACTCTGGAGAGAGTAGTTTCAGTGGAGTAATATTGTAAGATTGTAAGAGGAATAATATTGTAAGAGATTAAAAAGAGAGTGAGGGAAAAAAGAATGGAGGAAGCTATTGCAGATTCTTTTTTGAACTCTTTGGGGAAGAAGGAGGAACAGCCTGAGAGACTGTAGATAAGAGCTTTAGGATTTTGAGTGGGTGGTAGATATGACTAGTATGAACTTCAAAGAAGGAGAGATTACTGAGTGATGGAGAAAAGTAGAGAACCTGGAGAAGGAATAACTCCTATGCCTTAACCTATGGAGAATGAGTGAAGGATCAGCTATTCCTGGAAAGAGTATCCAGAGAAGCTGTGTCATCAGGGGAAAGCAGGTTTCCGTAAGAGTTAGTAGAAAGGAGGAGTAAGAAAGGAGTAGTTTTAAGATGAAGGAAAGTGTCATTTATGGAGGATGCTTTCCAGACAGCACAGTGGACTGGGTGGAGTTAGAATGAAACTTTGGAATGGGGGATTGAGTGATGGGAGTGGAGAATTGGGTGGTAGAAAGTAAGAAGTGGGTTGGATGATGATCTGCAGGAGTTCAGAGTCACTGGGCAGTGAAGGGTATGAGTAGAGGTGAGAATATTGATTGATGAGTGGAGGGCATCATTCTTCTACCTTTAAAGCATGAAATTTTTCCCTCCTTCCCCCCACCCCCTTTCCAGATGGCAAGTAGTCTAATACATGTTAAATATGTTAAAATATATGATAAATCCAATATGTGCATACATATCTATACAGTTATCTTGCTGCACAAGAAAAATCAGATCTAGAAAGAGAAAAAATAACCTAAGAAGGAAAACAAAATATAAGCAAACATTCATAGAAAGCATTAAAATGCTATGTTGTGGTCCACACTCAGTTCCCACAGGCCTCTCTCTGGGTGTATATGACTTTCTTCATCGCTGAACAATAGGAATTGGTTTGTATCACCTCACTGTTGAAGAAAACTATGTTCATGAGAATTGATCATCTTATAGTCTTGTTGTTGCCATATACAATGATCTCCTGGTTCTGTTCATTTCACTCAGCATCAGTTCATGTAAGTCTCTCCAGGCCTCTCTGAAATCATCCTGCCGGTCGTTTCTTGCAGAACAATAATATTCCATAACATTCATATACTATAATTTATTCAGCCATTCTCCAATTGATGGGCATCCAATCAGTTTCCAGTTTCTAGCCACTACAAAAAGGGCTGCTACAAACATTCTTGCACATGTGGGGCCCTTTCCCTCCTCTAAGATCTCTTTGGGATATAGGCCCAATAGAAACACTGCTGGGTCAAAGGGTATGTACAGTTTGATAACTTTTTGAACATAGTTCCAGATTGCTCTCCAGAATGGTTGGATCCATTCACAGTTCCACCAACAATGTATGTGTCCCAGTTTTCCTACATCCCCTCCAACATTTGTCATTATCTTTTCCTGTCATCTTGGCCAATCTGAGAGGTGTGTAGTGGTATCTTAGAGTTGTCTTAATTTGCATTTCTCTGATCAATAGTGATTTGGACACCTTTTCATATGACTAGAAATAGTTTCAATTTCTTCATCTGAAAATTGTCTTCTCATATCCTTTGACCATTTATCAATTGGAGAATGGCTTGAATTCTTATAAAATTGAGTCAATTCTCTATATTTTTTTTAGAAATGAGGCCTTTGTCAGAACCTTTGAATGTAAAAATGATTTCCCAGTTTATTGCTTCCCTTCTAATCTTGTTTGCACTAGTTTTGTTTGTACAAAAACTTTTTAACTTGACATAGTCAGAATTATTTGTTTTGTGATTAATAATGATCTCTAGTTCTTTGGTCACAAATTTCCCAGTTTATTACTTCCCTTCTAATCTTGTCTGCATTAGTTTTGTTTGTACAAAAACTTTTTAACTTGACATAGTCAAAATTATCTGTTTTGTGATTAATAATGATCTCTAGTTCTTCTTTGGTCACAAATTTCTTCCTCCTCCACAGATCTGAGAGGTAAACCATTCTATGTTAGAGAAGTTTCTTTTTCAATAGAGACTGGAATAAAGAAGGAGAGGATGAAGGGTAATCTAAAGGGATTTGAGATACAGATAAAGTGAAAAAAAAATGGTCTCTATTTCCTCAATAAAAAGTGAGGTAAAGTGCTCAACTGAGCAGGTGGGAGAGGGAATGTGTGGCAAGTCTGAAGAGACAAGAAAAGATTGGGAGTGGGCTAGAGAATCAATTAGGGAAGAATAAAAGGACTACCTTGCTGTTCAGTTAAAAGAAAATAACATAAATTTGTAGTAGACTTCCCAAGTTAAATGAGTGATTTCTTTCAGCTTTGTAAAGCAATGTGTTAGTTTAAGACAGGGAGAGGTAGATGCTAGAAGGCATGTAGATGGCATAGTGAATAGAGTGTCAGAATTTGAGTCAGGAAGGCCTGAGTTCAAATTCTTTTCCAGATATTATAAGCTATGTGACACTTGATAAGTCATTTAATCTTTATCACTGTCAGGTTCCTTGTCTGTAAAATGGGAGTAAAAATATAGGCAAAACAGGCAACTAGGTGGTACAATGCATGGAGTGCTGGATCTGAAACCAAAAAGACTAATTTTTGTGAGTTCAAATCTGGCCTCACACACTTACTAGTAATGTGACCCTGAATAAATCCCTTATTCTGTCTACTTAAATTTCCTAATTTGTAAAAGTGAATTGGAGAAGGAAATGGCAAAACATTCTAGTATCTTTTTCAAGAAAACCCCAAATGAGTCACCAAGAGTCAGAAATGACTGAAAAATGACTGAACAATAATAAAAATCTCATAGGATTGTAATGAGCATCAAATGAGATAACATAAGTAAAGTGATTTATAAACTTTGTAGTATTAAATAAATGCTGGCTATTCTTACTAATCCAAATGAGGTTTAGAAAGGTATGAGTACTGATAGATCAGAGAACAGGGGATTTGAGAGCAGAAGTCAATGTAAAATTGAACTGGTTAAGTACAGGGTCAAATGTCAGAAGGGAACAAATTGGATTAGAACAGGAATGATGGTCTGTGAGCATACTATGGGATAGAGAGTTTGCAGCTTTCTGTGAGCACAAATAATAGGTTTAGGAGGAATAAGGCAGAGGGAGAGATGGAATGATGAAAGGTTATGATCTGATAAAGGGATTTCAGAGTTTTGATCGTTGAAGTAGAACCAGTATGGGATGATGAGTCACCATCCTTATGTGTTGCAGAGTAGAATGGGAGATTAGATCATGGGAGTTGAGCAGATCAAGGAATTGAGGAGAACACAACATATATATGAAATCCTCTAGTATAAAGATTTAGCACAGTGTATTACTAGGTGGCACATAAATAAAGTCTTGGGCCTGGAGCCAAGAAGAACAGAATTCAAAGGTGACCTGAGACACTTACTAGTTATGCGACCCTGGGCAAATCACTTAACCCTATTTGCCTCAGTTTCCTCATCTGTAAAATGAATTGGAGAAGGAAATGGCAAATCACTCCAGTATTTCTGCAAAAAACCTTCAAAATTAATGAATACAAATTGTTCAATAAGAAATGATGAACAGGCAGATTTCAGAAAAATATGAAAAGACTTATATGGATTTCTGCTGAGTGAAGTGAGCAAAACCAGGAGAACATTGTATAGAATAACAGTAATTTTGTGAGATGATCAATTATGATTGGCTTACCTTTTCTCAGCAATACAATCATCTAAGACAATTTAAAAAAAAATCATGATGGAAAATGCTATCCACATTCAGTAAAAGAACTGATAAAATTGGAATGAAGATTGAAGCACACTAATTTCTATTTTTTCTGTTTTTGTGATTTTTCTTTTGTTCTATTTCTTCTTTCACGTGACTAATCTGAAAATATGTTTTACATGATTGCACATGTATAAAATATATCAGGTGCTTACTCTTGGGGAGGGGAAAGGGAAGAGAGGGAGGGAGAAAAATTTAGAACTCAAATCTTTAAAAAATGAATGCTGAAAATTGTTTTTACATGTAATTGAAAAAAAACTATTCAAAACAAAACAAAACAAAAAAAGACCCCCCAAAAACACAATAAGTTATACACAAATGAAAAATGACTAAATAACTAACCACAACCTTTGAAAAATCTGATTTTGCATTGACTCAAAAGTCAATGATTTATGCCAGTGAAAGTAGGCTACAGCAATAGCCTTTGATGACTTTTAAGTTAGAAATGACACAAAAGACATTACCAATAAAAGCAGCTTAGTGTAGTAGAAGGGATATAAGATTTGGAATCAAATGATCTTGGTTCAAATCCCAGCACTCCCATTTGCTATTTGTTTGAATTCTGGAAAGTTACATCTCATCTATAAAATGGAAAGGTTGGACTCATGGTTTCTTAGGTTCTGTCCGAACCTAAAACTATGATTTTATAGTGCTACATGGGCTGTGAAAAGGAAGCAGGCTGATCATGTAGTGAGAGAAAAATGGCCTAAGACCTATACTAGTGTCCACAAATTATTAAAGGACCTTCTAGAAAGCATCAAGCACTTTGAGTGGATTCTTTATGGCTGAGCCTTTACAAGAGCTATACAGTGAAGAGCCATTTGAGTTTGACATAGCCATATCTGCATTTTAGGAAAACTATTTTGGCATATTTATGGGGATAGTTTAGAAAGGGAAGAAGCTTGAGGCCAGGAGATATATTATTGAAATACTCCATGTAAAAGGTGCTGGAGCTCTGAACTGAGTTGGTAGCCATATGAGTGGAGATAAGGAGTTTAAAGTTAGGTATATGGTAGTAGAAATTATAAGAATGGGGCAGCTAATTGGCACAGTGGATAGAGCACCAGCCCTGAAGTCAGGAAGACGTGAGTTCAAATCTGGCCTCAGACACTTAACACTTCCTGGTTGTGTGACCCTGGGCAAGTCACTTAACCCTAATTGCCTCAGCAAAAAAAAAAAAAAAAAAAAAAAACCAAACCAAAACAAAAAACCAAACAACAACAAAGACACATGCAAAGATAGTCTTCAATATTCACTCTCACAAAATTCCATGTTCCAAATTTTTCTCCCTTCCTTCTCTCCAACTCCTCCCCTAGACAGAAAGCAATCCAATATAGATTAAACACATGCAATTCTTCCAAACACATTTCCACATTTATCATGCTACCCAAGAAAAATCAGACCAAAATGGAAAAAAAAACCGGCAAACAACAATAAAAAAGTGAAAATACTATGTTGTGATCCATATTCAGTCCCCATAGTCCTCTTTCTGGATGCAAATGACTCTCCATTACAAGTCTATTGGAATTGGTCTGACTCACCTCATTGTTGAAAAGAGCCAAGTCCATCAGAGTTGATCATCACATAATGTTGTTGTTGAAGTGTGCAAAGTTTTCTTGATTCTGTTCACTTCAGCTCAACTTAGTATCAGTTCATGTAAGTCTTTCCAGGCTTTTCTGAAATTAGTCTGTTCATAATTTTTTATAGAACAATAATATTCTATTACATTCATACATACAAAAAGGCTGCTACAAACATTTTTGCATATGTGAGTCCTTTCCCCTTTTATATGATTTTTTTTGGGATATAGACCCGATAGAGACACTGCTGTATCAAAGGACATGTACAATTTGATAGCCCTTTCACCCTGAAATTTTTTGAAAGAGAAAACGTCCTTTTTAACAAATACACAGCCAATGTGTATTGTGCCAGGCACATGCTAGATGAAGAGAAAACAAATGAAAATTTCACATGTCCAAAAATATGTCTCATTGTGATCCTTAATTCCTTTAATTCTGCCCAGCAATTGATAGCACTTTTCTTTATTGGTACTTAGAAGTTGTAGTTGGTCCTTTCATTGGGCAAAGTTTTTAAGACCTTCAAAGTTGTTTTTCTTTTCCATGTTATTATTATGTTATTTGTTCTGGTTTTGTTCACTTTGTATCAAATACATCTTCCTAGGTTTATCTGAAACAGTCCCTTTCACCATTTCTTTATGGCTCAATAATATTCTATTACACTCACATACCATAATTTGTTCAACAATTTCCCAGTTGATTCTGTTAGTTTCTAGTTCTTTGCCACTACAAAATGATTTATTATTAAATATTTTTGTACATAATAATTCTTTTCTTTTTTTCTTTGATCTCTTTAAGGTATATAGGGCCTGATAGTGATATTCTTGCCATTAATTACTACTTCTTTTAGCTTAGGAATCACCCTTTTTTGTGGTACTTTTTTTAAAAAATGTGTATTTCTTAAGAGAAATAAGGTATTATGTCTTGTCATTCCTCTGATCAAAAATTGTCAGTGACACCCTGCTATTTAGGTACAATTCAAAATCTTTAGTTGGTCACCCAACAGATCACAGAGCTATAGCTATTTTAAAGATAAAAGAATCTTATTGGTCAACTGATACTTGAAAAAGAATCTACTACTAAGTCACTTAAAAGACTTCCAGTGAGCTGAAGGAATTCCTTCCTAGGATGTCTATTCTAGGTTGGGATAGCTATAATTGGTAGGAAGATTTTCCTGACATGGAACTTAAATGTGATCTCAGGGCCACATCCTCAAGTCACTTACATTCTGTTTAACTTAGCATAGCTTCCTCTCTTGTTCCTAATTTTGTCCTCTGGGATTAAACAAAATAATTTAAAATCCTCTTCCACGTGACAGCCTTTCACGTACTTGAAGACAGTTGCCAAATCTTTGCTGACTCTTCTCTTCTCTAGGTCAAATATCCACATTTACTTCAATTAATCTTCCCATAGCATATAGACTCTTCACCATTCATATTGTTTGCTGGACCATTCCAACTTGTCAATGTGGTACTTAGAATATTCTTATACTTTGAATGTTAGGATATTCTGGAGGTCCAATATCTTATAGATGAGTTGAATAATGCAGTGTGAAGTCTATTACCTTCTTAATTCTAAAAGTGGTACTTTTCTCATTGTACCCTAAGATCACCTTATCCTTTGAGGACACCACAAACATTGCAGTGTTCTAAAACCCACAAATATTTTTCAGATAGTTTTTGTATTACTATGCCTACCTCATCTCATTCTAGGAATTTCAAATTTTTGAATCCATATAAGATTTTAAAGTTTATTAAATTTCATCTTGTTCCATTTGGTTTAACATCTTAGTCTTCAAGATTTTTTTGATCCTGAATTTGCTATCTACCACATTGGCTACGTCTTCCAGCATTGTGCCATCTGCAAATTTCACAACTATGTTACATATGTTTTTATCTAAGTGATTGATAAGAATGTTAAACAGCAGATGGCCAAGCATAGATCCACTGGATATTCTGTTCCAGAAATCCTTCTTAGATGTCACAAAATTTGAGAGGTGGAAAGGACCCTACTAGTTATTAAGTCTAACTCAGACACAACCCCTTCTTTCTGCCACTATTGTTGTTCAGTCATGTATGACTCTTCATGACCTCATGGTCTTCTATTTTCTACCATCTCATAAAGTCTTTCCAAGTTCATGTTCACTGTTCCAAAGACACTATTCATCACATTCTATGCCATCCCCTTCTCCTTTTGTCTTCAATATTTCCCAACATCAGAGCCTTTTCCAATGAGCCCTGTCTTCTCATTATGTGGCCAAAGTATTTAAGCATCAGCTTCAGTACTTAGCCTTCCAGTGAATAGTTTGAACTAATTTCTTTAAGTAATGATTGATTTGATTTCCTTGCTGTCCAAAGGATTCTCAAAAGTATTCTCCAGTACCATAATTCAAAAGTGTTGCTTTTGTGGTACTCAGTTTTCCTTATAGTCCAGCTCTTACAGCTATACAAAGCTACAGGAAAAAAACCATAGCTTTGACTATACAGACCTTTGTGGCTAAGGTTGTATCTCTGCTTTTTAGTATGTTGCCCAGATTTGCCATAATTTTCTTTCCAAGGAGCAAATATCTTTTAATTTCATGGCTGTGTTTGCTGTCTGCAGTGATCTTTAAGCCCAAAATTATAAAATCTGACACTGCTTAGATTTTTTCTTGCTGGGGAATGATAGGACCAGTTGCCAAGATCTGTTTTTTTATGTTAAGCTTCAAGGCAGCTTTTATATTTCCCTTTTTCATCCTCATCAAATGGCTTTTGAATTCTTCTTCACTTTTTGCCATCAGAATGATATCATCTGTATATCTCTTGATATGTTGATATTTCTCCTTGGCAACCTTAATTCCAGCTTTTGATTCAGCCAGTCTGGTATTTTGCATGATGCACTATGCAAATAAGTGGAATGTTCAGGGAGAATTAGTATCTCTGGTATAAGGGCTTGTCACGTCCTTTTAAGGGCTGCTCATTTACCTTGGAGTCCATCTCTCATCCAATTCTCATCTGTGGCTCCAAGAAACTGTAGCATGCGCAGCATCCACACCCCAGTAATATCATCTTGGCAGACAGCTTAAACCAGGTTCGAGGTAACCAACAGGCCTCGTATCCAACAGTGAATTAGGGGGATGCTTACCCCAAGCATGTGAAGATTTCCCTCTGTGCAATGGGTAGATGAGAACAATTTTTTCCAAAGGTGGCTGAAGCAGAAGGGGTGGATTTCTTAGAGCTTGGTCAGTCATCAAAGATGTCATCATATTCTGTGTCCCAGGTCATTGCTGGTTGTCTTGACTTTTAACTTGCCACTTGACTTTGGTGACTGAAAGAAAAAGTGAGCCTGAAGACTTTGAACAATTCTGTGTCACTTAAATCCATTTCATGCACAAGTCAAGACAGTACCTTGTTTGTTATGTTATTGGCCCTTTTTAAAAATATAGGATGAATTATGACAAATAAACAAAATGACAATATTTAGCCTTCTCATACTGTTTTTCCAATCTCAAACCAATAAGTTGTTCTATGTTCAATTTTAACTATTGCTTTTTGACCCACATACAAGTTCTTCGGGAGACAAGTGAGATATTGTGATCCATTCAGTCAAGGAGTGTAATCAATGGAACAGAAATAGATTTTTTTCCCTGGAATTCTCTTGCTTTCTCCACAACCAGCAAATGTTGGCAATTTTCTCTCTAGTTCCTCTGCCTCTTCAAGAATTAGCCTGTTCTTCTGTTAATTCTTGGTTCACATAATGCTGAAGTCTAGTTTGCAGAATCCTAAATTGGCATGTGAAATGAGTGCCATGGTTCAGTAATTTGATCATTTTTTGGCATGGTCCCTTTTCTTTAGATTTAATAGTATTTAATTTTTTTTTCCAATTACATGTAAAGAGAGTTTTCAACATTCATCTCTGTAAGATTTTGAGTTATAATTTTTCCCCCTCTTTTCCTTCCCTTTCTCCTTTCCAAGACAGCAATCTGATATAGATTATATATATATATATATTTATATATACAATCATGTTATATATCTTTTCATATTAGTCATATTGTGCAAGAAAATGCAGGACAAAAGGGAAAAACCATAAGAAAGAAAAAAAGCAACAGCAAAAATAATGAAAACAGTATGCTTCAATCTGCATTCAGACTCCACAGTTCTTTCTCTGGATGTGGCTAGCATTTTCCATCACAAATCCCTTGGAATTGTCTTGGATCATTGCATTTTTGAGAAGAGCTAAAACTTTTCACAGTTGATCATTGCACAATATTGCTATTACTATGTACAACTCTAGTTCTGCTCACTTCACTTAGCATTAGTTCATGCATATCGTTTCAGTTTTTTTCTGAAAATTGCTTGCTCATAATTTCTTATAGAATAACAGTATTCCATTGCATTCATATACCACAACTTGTTTAGTCATTTAATTGATGGGTAACCCCTGAATTTATAATATTTTACCCCCACAAAAAGGGTCCTTTCCCTTTTTTATGATTTCTTTGGGATACAGACCCAATACAGTAATATTGCTGAGTTAAAGAGTAGGCATAATTTGATTGTCCTTTGCATATAGTTCCAAATTATTCTCCAGAATGGTTGGATCAATTCACAACTCTACTAACAATGTATTATTATCCCAATTTTGCCATATCTTCTCCAACATTTATTATTTTTCTTTTCTGTCATATTACCTAATCTGATAGATGTGAGATGGTGCCTCCAAGTTGTTTTAAGTTGCATTTCTCTAATCACTAGAATTAATTTTTTTTAATATGACCATAGATTTAATTTCTTCAAATGAAAACTGCCTATTTGGAATAACTTGTTTTATCTCATTTTCTATATAATTTAGAAATGAGAACTTTATCAGAAATACTGCCTATAAAAATTGCTTTTCAGCTTTCTGCATTCCTTATATCATTTTTTGTGCAAAATTTTTTAAATTTAATGTAATAAAAATTATCCATTTTGTATTTCATAATGTTTTATATCTTGTTTGGACATAAATTTTTCTTTCTCTATAGATTTGAGAAGTAAACTATTCTTTGCTCTCCTACTTTGCTTATATCATCACCTTTTATATCTAAATCATGTACCCATTTTGACCTTATCTTGATATCAGGTATGAAATGTTGGTCTATGCTTATTTTACTCTTTACTATTTTCCAGTTTTCCCAGAATCTTTTCCCCCCCAAATAGTGAGTTCTTATACCAGAAGCTAGAGTCATTGGATTTATCAGTTGACTACCATAGTTATTTATTACTATATCTCGTGCACCTAATCTATCCCACTGATCTACCACTCTATTTTTTAGTTCCAAATAGTTTTTGATGATTGCTGCATAATTTACAATATAGTTTTAGATCTGGTAAAGCTAGGCCACCTTCTTTTGCATTTATTTTCCATTAATTTTCTTGACCTTTTGTTCTTCCAGATGAATTTTGTTATTATTTTTTCTAGCTCCATAAAATAATTTTTTGGTGTTTGATTAATATGACATTAAATAAGTAGATTAATTGAGGTAGAATTGTAATTTTTATTATATAAACTCCACCTACCCATAGACAATTGATATTTCCCCAATTGTTTATATCTGACTTTATTTGTGTGAAAAGTGTTTTGTAATTATGTTCATATAGTTCCTGGATTTTGCCTTGGCAGGTAGATTTCCAAATATTTAATATTGTATGCAGTTATTTTAAATGGAATTTTTCTTTCTATTTCTTGCTGCTGAGCTTTGTTGGTAACATATAGAAATAATGATGATTTTTGTGGATTTATTTCATGTCCTGCAATTTTGCTAAAGTTAATTCCTTCAAGTGCTTGGCATGGCCCTTCTTTAGGACTGGGATGTAAGTTGATCTTTTCCAATCCAATGATCACTGTTATGTTTTCCAAATTTGCTAACATTAGTAAATGCAAAACAGCATCATCTTTTAGGACTTTAAATATCTCAGCTGCAATTTTGTCACCTCCACTAGCCTTATTGTTAGCAATGCTTCCTAAGGCCCACTTGATTTCATTCTCCAGGATGTCTGGTCCTACATCAGTGATCACACAATCGAGGTTATCAGATGTTATTATCTATCTTGTATGGTTCTTTTGCATATTTTTGCTATCTTCATCCCTACTACTTCTATTAAGCCACCATTTTTCTCTTTTATCATGCTTATTTTTACTTGAAATATTCCCTTTGAATCTCTAATTTCCTTAAAGAGTTCTTTTGTCCCTCTTATCTCTCCCTGCCATTCTCTGGAATTATGCATTCACTTGAACATATCTTTTCTTTCTCCTTTTCTCTTTCACTTTCCTTCTTTCCTTCCCTATTTGTTAAGTCTTAGAAGACAATCATTTTGCTTCCTTGATCTTTTTATTCTTTGGAATATTTTTTCATTGCTTCCTCCTGTACAATATTGTGAAACTCTGTTCATAGTTCTTCAGGTACTCTATATGTCAGATCTAATCCCTTAAATCTATTCATCACTTCCACTTCATATTCATAAGGGATACTATTTAGATCATACCTATATTGTATACTAGTTTTCCCTACTTTAATTGAAATTTGAGTTTTGTTTAAGGAGCTCATGATCTGATTCACAGTTAGTTCCAGGTGTTGTTTTAACTGACTGAGCTTCTTTACCTCTGGCTGCAAAACATATAATTAATCTGATTTCAATATTGACCATCTGATAACATCTATGTTATCCAACAACCTTTTGGGTTGTTGAAAAAAGAGTTTGCTATGTCCTATCATTTATCTTAACAAAATTTTATTAGTCTTTGCCTTCCTCATTTTGTATATTAAGGCCAAACTTGTCTCTTATACTAATTATCTCTTGATTTCCTATTTTAACATTCCAATTCCCTATGATGAATGTGATATCATTTGTGTGTTTGTGTGTGTGTGTGTGTGTGTGTGTGTGTGTGTGTGTGTGTATTTATGTCTGTGATTTCTAAGAGCTGTAAGTCTTCACAGAACTGATCAACTTTGGTTTCTTTAAATTAGTGGTTGGAGCACAGACATATTACTGTGATATTGAATAGTTTGCCTTGATTTTGAACAGATATCATTCTGTTATTTTTGAGATGATATCCCCATATTGCTTTTCCCATTCTTTTATTAACTATGGGGGCTACTCCATTTCTTCTAAGGCATTCTTTTCCACAGTACTAAATACAAAGATTATTTGAATTAAATTCCTCTATTCCTATCCATTTAAGTTAATTCACAGACAAGATATTGATGTTTCATCTTTCATTTTAATCTCCCATTTGACAACATTAAGTTTATTTCAGGTTGGTTCACAGAAATCCATTTCAGATTCCTATACAATATTGATCTTTGCAGTGTCAGACTTTTCTTGTATCACCAGCCACATTCATAGCTGAGCTTCCTTTCGTTTGGACCAGCTGCTTCATTAGTTCTGGAACTATTTGGATTTGTTCTCCATTCTTGGCCAGTAGTTTATCCAACATCTTCCAACCAGAGGGGCTCATCTTCCAGTTTCATATCTTTTATCATTTTAATATTGCCCATGGAGTTTTCTTGGCAAAGATATTGGAGTGGTTTGTCATTTCCTTTTCCAGAGGATCACTTTTTGTCAGAATTCTCCACTTTGATGTGTCCATTCTAGGTACCTGTACAACACAGCTTATAGTTTGAACTAAGACCTTTCACCACAACATGGCAGTGATCCAGAAGAAGCCTGTTACAATAATCCAACAAATGTTCAGTTAGCCACTATTTGAAGATTTTCAAGGAAAAGGAAGCAATTACCTCTTGAAGTAATCTATTCAATTTTTGGATATATGTAATTGTTAAAAGGGCTAGGTTGCACAGTGGATAGAATGCTCTGGAGTCAGGAGAACTTGAGTTCAAAATCTGGCCTCAGGTATCTACTAGCTGTATGACCTTGGACAAGTCACTTATTCCTGTTTTCCTCAGTTCCTTATCTGTGAAATGAAGCTGGAGAAGGAAATGGCAAATCCTGATCTTTGTCAAGAAAATCGCAAAGGATATCATGGAGGGTAAGACATAACTCAGTAACAACAACAATTGTCAGGAAATTTTTCTTGATGTGGAGCCCAAATTTGCTTTTTAGCTACTACCACCCATTTTTCCTGGTTTTCCTTTCCTGGTCAAATAAAATAAGTTTAATTTGAAAGATGATCATCCAAATACTGGAAGATAGCTATAATGTTCCTCCTGATTTCTCTTTTCTCCAGACTAAATACCCTCAACTTTCTTCAACTGATGGGTCATATCATATAGGCTCAAGACTCTTCAGCATCCTGGTTGTTCTTTTCTGGACAACTCTGTAGCTTAACATTGTCCTTCTTATACTATGGACTCCAACATTGAATACAATGCTCCTCATGAGGTCTGGCAGAGTAAAGTGGGACACTAAGCTCCCTATTCCTGAATGCAATTACTATTTTAATATAGCCTAAGATTGTATTAACTTTTTTGGTTGTCATACCACACTGCTGCCTCATGAAGCTTGCTGTTCACTAAAACCCACAGTTTTTTTTTTTTTAGAAAAACTATAGCTTATCCAGGTTTCCCCTCAATTTTACTTGTAAAGTTGATTTTTTTGGCACCCAAGTGTAAGACTTTACATACATTGCTACTGAATTTCATCATCTTTGATTCAACACAATTCAGTTCTAGACCAGTGTTTTCCAAGAAGCCAGAAGCTTGCAAAATACAGGGAGGGGCAAAATGAGTAAGTTTTGCGATAAATAAGCCCTTCAATTAGCTATCACAGGGATAGCTATCATCTTTCCATTTTCTAAATGATCCCTTAGGTTCAGACCAAATTCATACTCAATATGGAGATCCTGGCGATCTGAAGGACATCACCAATAATAGGTGTAATGGTATCAGATATTCTTTATGGTTAAGAATTTTGGTAAAAAACCAAACAAACATTTTTCCCTATTGAATTTTTCATTCAATGTGAATACTCAGAGGATCAAAGTTATCTTTTTATTTGATAAAACAGAATCTTAAAATTTTTTTTAACATGTATGGATGATTCCTTGTTTGAAAAGTAATAACAATATCAGATTACTTTTATATAGTGCTTGATGGAGTTGGGAATAAAAACCACACCATAGGGATTACTAAACTTTCTGATAACAATTCAATTTGATTCAATAAACATTCATCAAGCACCCTGCAAGAAAATCTCTGTGCTAGGTGCTGCGGAGAGAAATAAAGTTTAGATAGGACACAGTTCCTGCCAGCATAGTATAGCATCCAGTGAAGATAAAGAGACTTTAACATGTGCTACTATACTATACATTATCATTTGATAAATGTCTTAGAGAAGAAGAATATAAAATGTTACTTAAGGTTTCAGGAATAAAATCCTTATCAATCAGAGGAAGCAATAATGTTTCATGGAAGAGGTAGAATTTGAGTTAGTTTGTAATAGCAGTGTAGTATAATTGAAAGAGGGATAGCTATGTGATGAGGTGGATAGAGTGCTGGACTTGGAGTCAGAAAGACTCAATTTCCTAAGTTCCAATCTGGCTTGAGTCTCTTACTAGCTGTGTGACATTGGACAAGTCAGCTCACTCTGTTTGCCTCAGTTTCCTCATCTGTAAATTAACTAGAGAGGAAAATGGCAAACTACTCTAATGTCTTTGTCAAGAAAACCCTCAATAGGATAAGGAAGAAACAGACAAAACTGAACAGCAACAGCAGTAGCAACAACAACAATAATTGAAAGAATACTGGTTGGATTCAGAAGACCCAAGATTGAATCCTGATGCTATAACTTCCAAATTAACTCATTTTACCTCAGTTTTCCTATGTGTAGAATGACAAGCTGATCTCTAAGGTCTTTTTCGGCTTTATGGTCTTTGTATACAGGTAAAAATTTGACAGGGAACAGGAAAAGAGAAGTAGAAGAGATCATTCTAGATCCAAGGAACACTATGAGGAAAGGCATGGATGTAGAAAAGCTCAGAGTATGTCCTTGATTTTTTTTTTTTTTTGGTATCTGGAAACCTTGTCTTCTAGACTTCTAAGCCTAAGCAATATTGGAATGTTAGTGACAGGTTGGGTTTTTCTGAGAAGTGCAGGAAAGTTTTTTAGGTCCTGAGTGCCTAACCTCTGAGCTTGTTTTGTCCATTCATGGTAAATTATTATCTCTAGCATTTGGTTAATTATGTGATTACAGCACCCAGTGACAAGAAGAAAATTAAAAATCCATGCAGCATTTTCGATAACACTTTATTACTCTATGCAAAAGAGGGCAAATGGAATTTAGCCGTGCAGTGACAAACAACCAGAATACTTCCTCCTCCCTCCCTCCAGCCTTGCTCCTACTGTTTCCCTAGAGAAAAACAGTGTTAGCAGAAGCTGAATAATTCAGGGAAGAGAGCAGGTGTGGAAAGAAACATAAATTACCATTATCCCTGACAATCCTGTACAGTGCCACCCACAGAGTAAAGCCAGTCTTTTTTTTTTTTTTTTAAATGAAGGTCACTGTGGATCTGGACTTTGGAGAAATTAACTGTATATAGTTTGAACTTTCTTCAGTTGTTTACTTCCCAGAAGACATCCCAGATCTAAAGTATACTTTGGGTCAGTACCTATTCAAAACTATAGCCCATGAGCCTCTGCCAATATATATATATATATATATATATATATATATGTATATATATATATATATATATATTCAATTTTACCAGACCAACCAACTATAGGATGCATTATTTTAAAGTTGCAGACATTTTCTTGACAAGGACATATCTCAAAGACAAGGAACATATGAAGAATTAAATCAAATGAGAACTTTCCTGGCATCCAGTTCCTAATAACCTCTGAAACTTGATATTCAGGACCCTCTTCCAGTGAATTAAACCCTGTGGTTACCAAAGCATTTGAAGGATGTGTTTCAGAGAAAACTTGGAGCCACAGTATACCTGAACATACTCCTTTATCTTCATCATAGCTTCTCAGATGGAAGGGTTTTGCAAAGTAATTTAATTCTAATTATACCTGACCTGGAATGCCCTTTACTGCATCCCCTTCCTCCATCCTTCCATTTGATGGAGCCTCTGGCTCTGGTGATGGGGAATTCCTATTAACACAGCATATCCCACTTTGGGACAGCTGAAATTGTTAGGAAGTTACCTTGTGTACATATGGATCTCAAATATCATTAGTATGAGCATTCAAAGCAATGATACAAGTTCCAACCAATCTCTGCCTATATAGAGATGACAATTTGAACCTAGGAGAGAGGCTGAGATCACTGAGAAACAGGTATAAAGGAAAAAAAAAGATGGAAGGCATATTGAATTGGGCCTGAAGAAAGCTTCTTTGTGTTGTTGGAAAGGACACAAATACTATCTTGAGAAAGGATATGTTTAGCTCACTGCCAGAAATCCTCTAAATTTGTGAGGTTGAAATGTACTGATGAAACTAAAAGAAATAAGCACCATCTTTCTCTTCATTGTCCTCTTCTATTACTTATTCAGTTCTCTGAAGGTTTCATTTATTTGTTTTCAGTCCCTTATGGAGAATGGAATTTGGTAATGATTTGCTTTCTGGCCAAGATAAAGACATTTTCTTTCTTTTTTTTTTTAAACTTTTTATTTTCAAAACACATGCATATATAGTTTTCAACATTCACCCTTGCAAAACCTTGTGTTCCAAATTTTTTTCTCCCTCCTTTCTCCACCAATATAAATTAAACATGTGCAATTCTTTTATACATATTTCCACATTTATGTTGCTGCACAAGAAAAATCAGATCAGAAAAAGAAAAAAATGAGAAAGAAAACAAAATGCAAGCAAATAACACAAAGTGAAAATACTATGCTGTGATCCACACTTAGTCCCCACAGTCCTCTCTTTGGGTGCAGATAGCATTCTCCATCACAAGACTATTGGAATTGACCTGAATCAATTTGCTGTTGAAAAGATCCACGCCTATCAGAATTGATCATCATATAATCCTACTGTTGCGTTGTACAATGTTCTCGATTCTACTCACTTCAAGTCTCTCTTGCTGTTTGTTACATAACAATAATATTCCATAACATTCATATACCATAATTTATTCAGCCATTCTCGAACTGATGGGCATCCATTCAGTTTCCTGTTTCTTGCCACTACAAAAAGAGCTGCTACAAACATTTTTGCACATGTGGGTTCTTTTCCCTTTTTTGTGCTCTCTTTGGGATAGAAGCCCAGTAGAGACACTGCTAGATCAAAGGATATGCGCAATTTAATAGTCTTTTGGTCATAGTTCCACATTGCTCTCCAGAATGGTTGGATCAATTTATAACTTCACCAATAATGCATTAATGTCCCAGTTTTCCCACATCCTCTTCAACATTCATCACTATCTTTTCCTGTCATCTTAGTCAATCTGAGAGGTATGTAGTGGTACTTAAGAGTTGTCTTAATGTGCATTTCTTTGATCAATAGTGATTTAGAGAATTTTTTCATATGACTAGAAATAGTTTTAATTTCTTCATCTGAAAATTATCTGTTCATATTCTTTGACCATTAAGATAAAGAAAATTTTCAAATGCTTGAAATTAATCTTCTACGAGCTTTTTTATTGTCTGCAAAAGTTATCTTTACTGATATAAAACTCCTTCCAGAAAGAAGACCCTTATTTTGATTATTTTTAAATGTTTATTACTGAGACATGGAACACTACAGTTTCCAAATAACCAAAATTGAGTTCTACCCAGACAATGGTAGTGGGTTACATGGAGGCTGTAAGCATGCTATGACACATGACAAATATGAAACTACAGAAGGGCATCATCACAGAAGTGGATGACAAAGAAAATGTGCTGCATATATTTTGGAGAGTGAGAGACAAACAAAAAGTCAATCTTGTGCTCCTTGTTCTCCCTATAATAACAAGGCAAAATGAGGTAAGCCTCCATCATATTGGGGGGGGGTCCTTGGTAGTGTTAAGGGAAGACATGGTCAGGCATGGGAAATTTTTAGTCTTTCATGCTAGAGAACATTCACATCAATGAAATAACAAATTCACTTGAGAATTTAATGATGATATCCCCTGTCTATATCTAGTCCTAAATTCTCTCCTGATATTTAATCACACATCTTCAGTTACTTGTGGATGTTAACATAGGCATCCCAAAACTTATCATGTCAAAAACAGAACTTACCTGCTTTTCTACTTTACCATCCTATCTAATTTTTTTTATTTCTGTCAAAGGCAGGGCCATTTTTGATCATATATAATTTATATTTTGTCTTTGGGACCCAACTGGCTCTGGAGGAGAAAGTAAGGCTGGTAGTTTTGCACAGTTCTCCCTTACTTAAATCCAATTCACTTGGATGTCATGCCATCACCTCCCTGAAGTCATGGTCCTCTTCAAG